>JASDQU010711985.1:0-14292 GCA_032191745.1 Picea mariana | reverse complement strand
TGAAACAATTATTTACAAGTGCTCCAATACTAAGGATTGCATACCCAAATGGAGACTTCATTGTATGCACATATCCGTGTAATGAAGGACTTGGTGGAGTCCTCACTCAAAATGGATTTGTTATATTTTATGAATCAAGGAAGTTGAAGGAGCATGAAAGACAATATGCCATTCATGATTTAGAGTTGGCAGCCATAGTGCATGCCTTGAGGAAATGGAGACACTACCTCATGGGGAAAAGGTTCGAGCTAAGAACAAACCACAATGGTCTGAAATATTTATTTGATCAGCCAAATCTAAATGCTAGGCAAAGAAGATGGTTAGAATTTCTAAGTGAATATGACTTTGATATAAAGAATATCAAGGGGAAAGAGAATAAAGTGGTCGATGCACTCATCAGGAGGGTGCATGAATTACATGCTACAACCATTAGCATGTATCAGACTGATATTAAAAGAAAAATTCTGAAGGCTGCAAATGCAGACTTGCAGTACAGAGAATTGGTAGCAAAGCTACATCAAGGTAAGATGCCACAGAAGATGAATATTTATAATTTGGGAATAGATGGAATACTATTGCACAAGAACAAAAATTTTGCACCAAATGTCAAGGACTTGAAATGTATGATTTTGCATGAGATGCATAATGTCCCTTATGCAGGGCACCCTGGATATCAAAAAACCGTGGCAGCGGTCAAGAGCCATTACTTTTGGCCAGGTATGAAGAGAGAGATTGTTGAATACATCGCTAGATGTATGGAATGCTAGAAAGATAAAGCTGAGCATAGGCACCCAACAGGGTTGCTGCAACCTTTTCCCATTCCTGAATGGAAGTCAGAAGTGGTGACAATGGATTTTATTACGGGATTTCCCAGAACAGGCAAGCTGCATGATTCGATCATGGTGGTGGTGGACAAGCTTACAAAATATGGCCATTTTATTCCACTGAAAACTACTCACAAGGAAGCAGATGTTGCTGATATTTTCATGAAGGAAGTGGCGCGATTACACAAAATTCCTAAAACAATTGTGTTCGACAGAGACCCAAAATTCACCTCAAATTTCTGTAAAGGATTGTTCAAAGGATTCAGAATGAATCTGAACTTTAGTACAACTTATCATCCTAAGTCTGATGGACAGACAGAGAGGGTGAACTGAGTGATAGAAGACATACTGAGAATGTATTTGATGGACAAACCATCGAAATGGAAAGACTACCTGCACTTGGTAGAATTCACTTTCAACAATGGGTATCAGGCATCATTGAAGATGAGCCCATTTGAAGCACTTTACGACAGAAAGTGCAATAATTTAGTGAGATGGGATAATCCAGCTGATAGGACAGTAGTTGGGCCAGAGTTGCTCAAGGAGATGGAGGACCAAATGATAGAAATTAAGTAGAATTTGAAAGTTGCCCAAGACTGGAAGAAAAGTTATGTCGATAAGAATAGAACCCACAGAGAGTTCAAAGTGGGTGATCATGTTTTCATGAAAGTGAAAGCTAATAGGAGTTCCCTGAAACTGGGAAGATGCACCAAGTTGGCAGCCAGATTTTGTGGGCCATTTGAAATCCTAGAAAGGATTGGTCCAGTGGCTTATATGATTGCATTTTCTGCATCTATGTATGTTCATAATGTATTCCATGTATCATTACTAAAGAAATATATACCAGATGCTAATCATGTTATTGATTGGAATGTAATTCAGGTGGAGCAAGAAGGCACTTTCCAAGTGCATCTAGTGCACATTCTGGACCGAAAAATCAAACAGCTCCGGAATCAAGCCATAGGGCTTGTAAAGGTCCAATGGACCTGGTACGGTCCTAAGGACGCTACTTGGGAGCATGAGGATGCAATGCGGGCATAATACCCACATCTTTTTGAAGATTTTTGAAAATTTTGTTGTATATGGGTACATGATGCACTGAGAATAGTGCATAAATAAGGGGAGGGTATTGTAATATCCCTCGGTCGAACCGAAATGTAAATGTAATGCAAGTGTACTTAAGCTGGTGAGCTATTTTGACATCATTTAGTATGCACATTTCATGGCATAGTGCACGCATGCACTACGCAGTAAAATGATGTAGTATGCACATTTCATGGCATAGTGCATGCATGCACTGCACAGTAAAATGATGTAGTGTGCACATTCCCGGATACCGCGCGCAGTAACTAAAGTGCGTGCAATATTGAGGTCAACGAGCCATTGTGTATGTGGGATATGTATTATAGGTTGGTGAGCCAATTATTATAAGCTGGGATGCTTATGTTTTGGAATTAGGCCAGAGTGCCTAGATGTTAAAGGTTAGTGCGCCTATTTTGTATATGTCTCATGATTAATATAAAATACATCGCTACGCATAGACTGACCACGATAAAAGAGATGGGGGACTAAACTCCACCAATTAGGGAAAGGGATGGCCAAAAGTTAAGGAAAGGGCTAAGCTAGGGAGTTTAAGCCAAAAAGGAATATTATATTAATATTTCTTAAAACATAAAGTATGGATAATTATTTTATCTTGAGTTCTAAAGTTGGGGACAAGTGGACCAAAGTAGATTCCAACATGACAAGTGTCAAGTTGGGGACATGCATACATATTGTTGGGACTTAGTTCATTTTCACACTCTCCCATCATTCAGACCATCATCTCTCCCATGATTCCTTCGATCATTCAACCATGAATCCATGACCATTTTTCACTCACGCAGTCAGTTATCCTTCAGAAATTCATTTCACTGTATCTGAACCTGTTTCCATAGCCATTTCCTGTTGGTGTATCTGGTCATCTTGGGAGCGGGATTGAAAAAGCGGGTTGTCAGGGCCATGGGAAATTGAAGAGGTGGGTTGTCAGGCCCATGAGCAATTCTCTGAGTGAGAAAATTGTTGGGAATTGATTTCCTGAAGGTGCTAAACTGCAGCTACAGTGATCTGAGACTTCCTGTCCGGCCTGTTGTTGAAGCCATAGAAGGGAAGTGGGGCAGCCGAAGGACTGTTGAGCAGAGAAGGGGCACACTTCCTTAGGTGGGATAGGCATGTGGGGAATGAGAGGTTGTAGGCTGTTAGTTGAGTGAGCATCTGAGACAGAGACTTTCCTGTTGTCTATGAGCCTTTAGCCTGGTTAGGAATCCATTTACTCGGGTGGAGTTTAGTCCCATCTTGGGGGTGACTCACTGTTGAGAGTGATGAATGGTGTAGTCTAAGGCTGGGAGGTTTGTGGACGGTTTGCATGCAGTTGGCGACATTCTTACCAAGATAAGTACCGATTGTGTGATAAATTTACATGCAACATTGTTATTTACGTGCTTATTTTATGGGTTTATCATATGTGTGAATATAATTGTCTGTATGTATATGGGTATTTCCTGTATACATTGCATGTTCGTGTTTACTGTTATTTCAATATGAAATCGTATATTTACATAATGTAATTGTTTGTCTGTTACATTTTATATATAAAGCTTCCGCAAGAGTGTTGTGTGTGTATGTTTTAAATGCATGTAGTTTGAAGAGATTTTTTTTTTATGTGGCATAACTAAGTCGAATACTGGGTATGTTACAGTATGTTCCACAGTGAGAGAACGAAAGTGTTCCCTTGTGTAGCATGGCCCAACCATGGGTGGCCAGGGATGTTACAATAATAACACAACGAAACACAACACATATACATAAGGAGGATTCCCAAATAGAACTTGAATGAAACAAACACAACTAGTTTATTCCATTCAAAGGATATCTTTGATGAATACATTGACTGGGAACTAATTCACTCAAAGAGGTATGAGTCTCTCTTTGTTATAATACAAAACTCAACTCAACTAAACCTCCACCTTTCATATTGAATCAAACCACTCCCCCCTTTCCTTCATTTCCCGAGTTATTTGTATTCTCATCCTTGATAAATGAATCACCTAAACCATTACAACTATTAAGTAACCAAACCATCCATGGTCACATTGGCATGATCCATGGCATGGAATCTCATTAGCATCTCTATTCCAAACACATAAATAGTCATGGTTCCTCTTTTTTAACATGTTAAAGGTTGAATTCCATTTCATCATCATGCTTGGGCCTAATGTTCATGTTCCATATCCTTTCCATTTTCTGTAGTAGGAGCAGTACAAGCCATTGATCATCTCCCAATTGGATGATTTTCACATTTTGAGCCTACCAAAAAGTTATCATACCTATAAAGTGTGCATAATTATTAACACATGGCATCTTAGATGACGTGTAGTAAAAATTAAAAGATATAAAAGAGAATATAGCCCGTAACTTCAGAAATAAACCTTTGAAAATCCAAAGATACCAAACATTCACCATGAAAAACACCAAGAATATAGAGAGAAGAACCATTAAGGTAGGGTAACACCATCAAATATTCCTTATGGAAGGAATCACTCCACAATCCGTGCTTGCCACAAGACAATACAATTCAACACATATCCAATGCAATGATACTCGTGTGTATTTATACTATCTCATGAGTATTCCTAGGGTTCTTATGCCAACTATCCCTTATTATTATATTATTTCCTTTTAATTACATAGTGGGACTATTCCAATATTATGGCCACATTACATTCATTATCCCCTTGGGTACCTCCCTAGGTACCCCATATTATCCTCCCTAGGTACATTAGATTCCATCCTCCTTGGCATGTTTCATCCTAAAAAATTGGGAATAAGCCATATAATATGACCTACTAATAAGTGTAGTCAATTTGTACCATGCATGAGCATCCATCCATCCTATTGAAATGTGGACATGAGGTCCAACTGCGACCTTTCCTTGATCTTGATTATGGTTTATTCATAGGATCCATGTCTTTGTTGTGCTACTTTGATATCGCCTTGCATTTATTTTAGTCCTCCATGTGCCTCCATACTTGTTTCCTCTTTGGTTCCATGTTGATCCATGGTAAGTTTTTTGACACACATGCACTAGCCTTGATGACCGTTGTTTCTTGATGTGGTGTGGATGGCGATATAAAACAACCTTAACTATCAATTCTTCTTTATTTGACTCTTCAACATGTGGTTCCTTACCTTATTCTTCCTATTTATTCCCTTACTTTGTATTTTCTTCAAATTATTATGTAGTTTGTTCTTCTAATTAAACGTTGGACTCTTCATATGATGTGTCATGAGGTGCTACAATTTTTTTCCTTGCAAGTACTTCTTCATGTGCCTCCTTAGGTCCTTCTTGTTTAATAAGAGAAATATCCTGCAATACAATTTTATTTCTCTTGTACCACAAATTCAAAAACCTCTTTTTCCAATTAATATTAATTGTACCAACCAAGTTCATCCAAGGATATACCAAAACAATATCCACATCATCCATATCTCTAACATAAAAATTTGAATGCAACACATATTTATCCATGGTAATTTTCAAATCTTTAAAATTTTGAATATTTCACCTTCAACCCGTGTGCTTTCAATATTCTTTGTGGTACTTGCAATATTTTAGCCAAGTTAGTATTGATGACGTTATGCTTGCTACTAGGGTTAATAGAAACAATGTCCTTCTTTTGTTGAATACATCCATGAACTTTTAATAAGAAGTTGTCACATGAAAATAAATCCCTAGTGCTCTTCTTATCCTTCTTCAATACATGAGACCACATGTCTAAAACTATTTTTTCACATTCTTCATTTGAAAGATCCTTCTTCTTACTATAATGAATCAAATTCCACCATTTTTCCACATCATCTTTTAAATTCATATTTTTTTATGTAGTCTTCAAAACTCATACCATCATCTTTCCCTATAAAATACACCTTGCTTTCTATAGCCCAAAAATAGAACTAGGGTTTGAAAAAAATCACTTACTTTTCAATGGAGCTCCTTTATGTAGTTAGGGTTTGAGGCAAAACATGTAAAATGATCATAACTTCGGTTATACTTCTCTAATTGGCTACTATAAACCCAATTATGAAATCCCATGGCTTATTTGGGTCTACTAGCACTGGTTTGATTGAAATATGTGCACTCTATCAAAATATGTCTAATCTATGAAATTTGTGGTTGTCACAAAAAGAAAAACCCTTAAAAAAATGTTGATTTTGAATCAACGATATCTCTAATTCCTTGACTCTTTTTTGGATGTTTTTTTTTGAAATTGGGTATTTTTTCGAGAGGAATTCAGTTCTTGGGATAGATTCTCCAGATTATCCATATAAAGTTTCATAAATCAACGTAAATTATTCCATCCTCTTTTTTCCATTAAAAATCAACAAGAGAAAAAAAAAATCCCACTTTGTGCCTAAACTTCTCCCACTTCATTCCAAAGAAAGACCTCTGACACCACTTGTAGTAAAACTTCAAATATATAAGAGTTAATATTTCCCTTAATTTTAGAAATAAACCCTTGAACATCCAAATATACTAAACATTCACCATGAACAACACCGAGAATATAAAGAGAAGAACCCTTAAGGTAGAGTAACACCATCAAACATTCCTTATGGAAGGAATCACTCCACAAGCCATGCTTGCTACAAGACAATATAATTCAAAACATCTCCAATATAATGATAATCATGTGTATTTATACTATCTCATGAGTATTCCTAGGGGTCTTATGCCAACTACCCCTTATTATTATATTATTTCCCTTTAATTACATTACATGATGTCACAACACATGTACCCCATGCTAATAAGGATCACTAATCCTTTCCCTAATTTGATGGTACATGCATTTCGAACCTACAAAATGTTGCATTGGTGACATATTCCCCCTCGGTTGACATAACCACCCTTCTACCCTTGAACTAATAAGGATAATTGGTTTTGTTGTCACCTTGTTGAGCCCCCAACATCTTTCATGGCAAGTTGCATTTGAATTCAAACCTTGTATGCAAAGTTTTCAATACTCAAGGGTTTTTATACTTAACTAATTTCTCTATCTCTTTGAGATTTTGTAAATGTTTGGAAGCTTTGTTTCTTTTCACTTCTCCATTTTTTCACCTTATGAAGTTTCTTTCTGATTCCCAAATCGGACCTAATTTGTAAATCAAGCCCTCTTTTCCTCATTTGAACTATGTTTCTTCCCAATTCGTGAGTCAGGTTTGATTTCTAAATTCAACTCTTTTTTCCTTTTCCTTTTCCTTTGAAGACTTCTTTGTGATTTAAAAATCATAATCGATCTCCTCATCAAGCCTATTTATATTGTGAATTCAAATCTTTCTTCTTGATTTAGAAGTTGGGCCCAATCTCTTGATCGAGCCTCTTTCTCCTTTTCCTTTGAACCTTTCTTCTCGATTTCAAAATCAAGCTCAATCTCTTGATAATGCCTCTTTCTCCTTTTCCTTCAAACTTTCTTCTCAATTTTGAGATTGGGCTCCTTCTCTTGATTTATCCTAGAGATCGAGCCTCTTTTTCCTTTGCCTTTTAACTTTTCTTGATTTCAAGATTGGGCTTGATCTCCTGATCAAGCCTCTTTCTCCTTTGCATTTGAAATTTTCTTCTCCATTTTTAAATTAGGCTTGATCTCTCGATGGGGCCTCTTCTCCCTGCTTTTTAAATTCTGACCCCTAATTTGGAAATCATGACCTTTTCACCCAATTCAAATGTGTTTTTCCTCTTTTGAATGGCCCCCTTTTTGCTCATTTTGAATGTATTTTTCCCCTTTCAAATGGCCCCCTTTTTTCCCATTTCAAATGTATTTCCCCCATTTTCTAAATTGCACCCAATTTATGAATCAACATTGATTTTGAAATTAGTCCCCCCTTCAAGCATTTGAAATGTAGATCCAAAGGTATAAATAAATGTTGGTAACTCCAAAAAGGATATGAACCTATCTTCCATAATAAAGACTGAATGTAAATAAGGTACTTGTAAATATAAAAAACTAGTAATAGATTAATGGTAAAAATTAGCATCCCCCCCACCCTCCAACTTAGATGCCAATTGGGTAGAAAGTGCCCTCTTAGCCACTAGCAGTAGCTTCACCCAATAAAGCCACTTTCCTAGAACTGAAAGAAGTAGTGCTTGAATGGGAAAGAAACCAAATATAGTAATAACCATTTTTTATTAGAATTCACACATGTGCCCCTACTTATTTGGAATTAATGAAGAGTGACAACTCTAAAATATAAATCAACTCCTAACTAGAAGGGATTAGTTAGTAGAAGTGACAAGAAAATGGAGGGCTCTCATTATTTTCTAGGAGATGACTTTCTAACCTTGTTTTGGGTGCATTTCCCCCAATAGTTTATAAGAGGCATATTTTTCTCATTTACAATAGTTGATAGGAGGTTCATCAAAGGTTGGAATTAATTAGTTGTAAAAAAGGGTGAAATAGAGGAAGGAGGCCTTTAGAAACTAAATATATGCCTAGAGTATCACTATTTTGCAGTATCAAGTAACATTCTTATTCTTCTTCTACTTATCCTCCTTGATTCTCTTTCACCGTGTAAGAATAATCTGAGAAACATATATTGTAAAGGGATGCAAGGGGTCCACGACAATGATTTTATAATCACAACATGTAGTGCACTTAATATATAAATGAATGGTTATTTTGTACCTAATATTTTATAGTCCCCAACATTGGAGATGTTATTTTATAAATGAATTATTTAGTTTATTGTAAAATTAGGACCAAGGCACATTTCCAATGGTGAAGTAATATATCTCAAGCAAAGTTATTGGTTTTCCCTTTCACTTCTTGTCTCGCATGGTGTTGAATAAACCAATGGATCTATGCTTGTCTTTCCCACTTGGTTTTCTATCTAATGAATATATGTTAGGAAAGTAGTTCAACCTTCTCTTCAACATATGTTTGTTCATTTTATCTGAGTTATTTGTCAAGCATAACTAAATCATGGTGCCGCTGGTTTAGAAGACCGTTCTTGTGGCTGAAACCTATTAAATGCCCTTTCTATTTGGTTTCTTGGCCATCCCAAAAAATCATATCTCAACATTCTTTTTATTTTATTTTAAATAGATTACAAAGGAAACACCATACACTAACACCCCCTTTGGCCTGAGGATTTGCTTGGAGGCCTAGAGTGGCGTAGTAAGGTGCTCCTTCATACTATACCCTGACATTGAGAACCCAAGTGAGAGTGAGGGGGAACAACCTAGGAGACAACATAGGAATTGACACCATTGTTTAGGGGAGAGTTATCCCTAATATATAATGATAAATTTATTCGTGAGTCAACTATCATCTGATCGTTGGGATTTAACCTAGTAAATGATGAGACCAAGCACTTTAATTATTTAATATTTATAGCTTGTTGGAAATTTATTGGCAACTCCATTAGGGAATGAATCCCTATTCCCATTGCTACTAAATATTTTCTACTTGTGGTGAGGAAGTAGTGGCTCTTGAGGTGAAAGCATATCACCCAGTGACTCCACATCCATGTCATAGTGTTGGGTTGAGATTAGATCAACACACATCTCTTTAGCAACCAACTCTTCAATGCCACCATCTATCCAAGTTGGGTTTCTAAGTTTTATTGCATACTATTGTTGAATCACATATTGAAATCCCCTGTGATAATCACTTGAATTCATATTTGCATTTATAATCTTTCAAATCTTGCTTAAGATAGGATGCTATATCTCCATTTACTATCCCTTAACCCTTACGCTCAAATAAACCTAATGTTGAAAACCATGAGTTATTGTTTGTGTCAATTGTCATCATGACCAACAATCAACCTAGCTATGTCAATCCTTGGATGGATGCAAGGTATAGCCCCTAATATTTCCTACAACACTTCACAACTTTCTAGATGGATATTTGAAAACGATTCCAAAATTCAGTGGAAGTTACCCTTTAGCTAGTAATAAACATTTCACCTCCTTTCAATATTTCACCGATAGCCTCCTTGTTGAGCATGGAGATGTTTTCATATGTATTTTCATACATTCGTTAGAAGGGGATGCTAGATCTTGGTTCAATCATTTGAAAACCAACTCATTGCCACTTGGTAGCAGTTGCATGATCATTTCCTAAGTAGGTGGGGAAAGAGAAAAGATCCTTTCCAACTCTTGACAAAGTTTAATTATTTAAGGAAGGATGACTTGGAAGGTGAAACAACATTCAATAATAGGTTCCTCAAGTCTTATAATGGAATCCCTAATAATTTTAGTCCTTCAAAAGTTTCTTCTATGTTGACTTACACTACTGCCCAAAGCTATTATTTTTCACTATACCTTAGAGAAATGAATTCATCAAATCTGGATGTCATACTTGATGGTGAATTAGAGATAAAAGGTAGTGTGGTAGCTTCCTCTCATCCCCACTCTCTCAAGGAACGTATGTGAGAAATAATATAAGGCTTCATGAACTATACACTCCAAATCTAGTGAATTCTTGTTTACATGAGGGCCTCATAACATTGTGAGTTGAAGAAAATGGGAGGACAACATTAAATGTTCCCTTAAATTGCAAAATTTGCTAACAAAGGAACCCTCTTAGTCAATTATACATACAAAACATTAATTTCATTATAGTGGGCCATCAATCTTGTTGAAGTGGGGGCATTCATGAATTTTGAAGGGAAAATTTAGGGTGAAAATATTTCTAGGCCTGCATGTCAGTTAGAGGAAGAAATTATTAAAACCAATGGTGATTGGTCACCTTCCTCCATTTCTAAAAATATTTGGCAGCCAAATGATACAAGTCCAGAAGATACTCATTTGCACCACACAAGATATTTTCATTAGGTTCTAATTTAGATTTAAAGGTTGCAAACCAAGAAGTTAATGATTACCAGTGAAAAAAATATGAACATGATGAAGTGAGGTACCATTGCTCCATCCGAGAGAAGGTGTCCTTGGATGTCCTTGAGCATGGAAGAGAAAATGGCATTCAACTTGAGCATGAATGTTTCCAAGGCAACAACAATTGAAATGGAAAAGAAGGCATCTATGATAATAAAGAGGAATGATACCTTGAATATGAAGTCGGGAATGGAACAAAAATTCCATAAGTACTTGAATACCAAAGCTTGGAATTTGAGGGTATCCTTGATGATGATGGTGGCAGTGAGAAGATAAGGGATGATTTTACATCTGAACAACCAATGAAAAGTGTAGATATGATATGCAAGGACAAATATAATTTGTTTCTTGCACTTACTTTTGAGCATGTATACATTAAATAAGTGATTCTTCATGAAGACCCAATTGCAGCATGGATGGAGGATACTTTCCATGAAACACAACAAAAAACAAAATAATGGAGATGGGTAACTAATTCATTGTTTTCCTCCATTCTCACTCATATCCATTATGCTTTCAAGGTCACAACCCAATGCTTTTGTAATCTTGTTTGTACCTTAAACAATGTTTTCCCCTCTTGGGAATGTTTTATGGACATTGGTGATGTATTTCCATATCCTTCTACATGTTGAAACCCAATGGAATCTACATATGTTTACCCTATGCATGCACAAGTATCATAGCCTTATCAAAGTACATACATGGTTCCATTGGTGGTGCCATGTAACCTAGTCGGCTCACTTGTTGGTTAGGTTAAGTAGGTAGGATTTCCATTTTTCTTATGTCAATTCCATGCATTTTCCTTTCATTCTCTCTAGCATTTAGTTTTATTTTCCAGCAATATTTCTAGTAAGAGCTTGTGTTATCCTAAAAACAAGAGTTGAGAAGAAAAATATTTGACTCCATACTCTAATGGATTAAGGCACTGATTTTATTCACTCAAGAGATTTAGTTCTTGTCACTTCACAGGGAGGAGCCATCTCACAAAAGGATTCAATATTGTCACCTTGTTGAGCCCCCAACAAATTCCATGGAAAATTGCATTCGAAATCAAGCCTTTTCTTTGAAGTTTTCAATACTCAAAGGTTTTGAGACTTATCCAATTCTCTATCTATTTGAGACTTCGTAAATGTTTGCACGATTTGTTTCTTTTCACTTCATTTTCTCACTTGAAAAAATTTCTTCTTGGTTCCTGAATTGGGCTTGATTTTTAAGTATATCCCTCTCTCCTTGTTCGAATTTTGTTTCTTCTTGATTCTCAAATCAGGTTCGATTTCTAAATCAAGCCCTCTTTTCCTTTGCCTTCTAAATATTATTCTTGATTTCAAAATCGGGCCTGATCTCTTGATCAAGCCTCTTTCTCTTTTTCCTCTTACCATTTCTTCCTAATTTCAAAGTCCATCCTCTTTCATCTTTTCCTTTGAATCCTTCTACCTGATTTCAAAAGCAGGCCTGATCTCTTGATCATGCCTCTTTCTCCTTTTCCTTCAAACTTTTCTTCCATATTTTGATATTAGTCCTAGTCACATGATTTCTCTTTTTCCTTCAAGATTTTCTTCTCGATTTCAAAATCGGTTCCAATCTCCTAATCAAGTCTCTTTCTTCTTTCTTTTCAAAATTAGACCCCCGATTTGTTGATCAATCTCAATTTCTGAATTGAGCGTTGTTTTCCCATTTTAAACATGATTTTCCTCTTTTGAGAGCACCCCTTTTCACTCATTTAGACTATGTCCCCCCCTTCCAATTGGTCCCCCTTCGCCCATTTTGAGTGTATTTTACCCCTTTTCAAACTTGCATTGAATTTATGAATCAACCCCAATTTTTCAATTGGGGCCCCTTTCAAGTATAAAAAACTAGATGCAAAGGTGGAGATAAATGTGGGTAACTCCAAAAAAGCACACATTCTTGTCTGTAATAATAAAAATCGAATGGAAAGAAGGAACTTGGTAAGATAATTGACCAATAATCAATGAATGGTCAAAATCAACATCCCCCCCTCTCCAACTCAGATGTCACTTGGGAAAAAATTACCCTCCTAGTTGCCAACAATAACTTTATCTAAAGCGAGCCACTTGCCTAGAAATGAAAGAAGTAGTGCTTGAAGGGGAAAAAAACCAAATATAGTGAAATAACTATTTTTGGTTAGAATTCGACATGTGCCCCTAATTTTTTGGGATTAAGGAAGAGTGGTAGCTCTTAAACAAAAATCAATCCCTAAGTAGAAAGGGCTAGTTAGCATAAGCAATAGGAAAATGGAGGGCTCTCATTGGTTGCAAGGGGATACCTTTCTAACTTAATTTTGGGTGCATTCCTCCCCAACAGTTTACAAGAGATAGATTGTCTCATTTACAATGGTTGATAGGAGTTTCATTAGAGGTTTGAAACAATAGTAAAAAATGGTGAAATAAAGGAAAGAGGTCATTGGAAATTGAAGATCTGCCTAAAGTATCACTATTTTGAAACATCAAGTAACATTCTTCTTCTTCTACTTCTCATCTTTCTCTTTGTAAGAATTATCTGAGCAATATATGTTGTAAAGGGAAGCACGAAAGACAAGGATAGTGATTTT
Source organism: Picea mariana (assembly GCA_032191745.1). Classification (NCBI taxonomy): domain Eukaryota; kingdom Viridiplantae; phylum Streptophyta; class Pinopsida; order Pinales; family Pinaceae; genus Picea; species Picea mariana. The sequence goes on along the minus strand of JASDQU010711985.1, from coordinate 968 downwards.
ATAGTCCAACCCTTGGTGGACTTATTGTATAACCGAATCGTTATTTCAATCTTGAGATTTTATAGTCCTCAACAATGGAGTTGCTATTTTATAAATGAATTGTTAGATTTATTGTGTAATTAGGACCAAGGCACATTGCCAATGGTGAAGTAATAAATATCAAACAATTTATGTTGGTTTTCCCTTTCATTTTTTGCCTCACACAGTGTTGATTAAACCAATGGATCTATTCTTGTCTTGCCCATATGGTTTTCTATCTAATTAATATATGTTATGAAAGTAGTTTAACCTCTTCCTTAGCATATATTGTTAGAAAAACAGGACCGCGGAGCAATAAAATAAAACAAATGCAGAAACAAAAAACACAAAAGACACACAATACAAGAGAGACACAGATTTACGTGGTTCACCTAGTGTGGGCTACGTCCACCAAAGAAAATGCCAGGTCCTTCCTTTATTATTATCCAGCAAATGAAGGGATACAACCTACAGCAAAACCCGCTGTAACTTCCTCTTCTTTCTCTCACAGTCTTCTGTCTCAGAATACAATATTCACACTCAATCATAGTTGCGATACATTTCCCTCATAAAAGAGGGTTGCCTTCTAGGGAAAAAAACCCTAACATAATCTCTACCGTTAGATCTGCGACCTTATAATGAATGGTCCAGATTTACAATGAAATTACAATATACTTTTACAAGGCAATTTTTGCTTCAGGGGCTTCGCCCCCAAACCCCCGCTGGGGGCCCGCTTTCCCCTGGACCCCGCAGAGGGGGTACCCCCCCTCTGCACTCCCTCGCATGGAAGAGTGTACGTACTTCTAGGGTGTAAATACTTCATGGGGTATAAACACAGCTGAAAGCAAGGACCTATGAATCAGGAAGATAATCAGGCTCCACAACCAACAATCTCCCACTTGGAGACTGATCTCAACAACTCCACCGCTGTTGTATATGTTGGACTCTAA
>JASDQU010711984.1:27628-42320 GCA_032191745.1 Picea mariana | reverse complement strand
TTTTTTCGTCAAGAGGCCACTACCCTGCACGTTCGCCATCCAGCATAAATGCAATGTCGATCCAGCCAGCCCGCAAGTCCACTTGTCAATTTGTATATCGCCCAATTATGAGTGTTATTTGCAGGACATGAAAAATTAGAGGCATAATGTACAGCCCGTAAGTGCGTGATCCAAATAAGTGCCTAAGTATGGAATAAGGGATCTGTACATATTTTGTATGTAGTACTTGTTTCTGGGAGCCCGCCAGCCCTAGAGTCTGTCAATTTGTATGTCGCGTAAATCAGTAGAAGTAGACTATTCAGCCGACTAGCTCCCAAATCCGCTTGTCAATTGACAAATGTTGAGCCGGCCAGCCCACAAATCCACTTCTCAATTTATTATCATAGGCTATTTGTAAGGCACCGAACAATAGAGGCCCATTTTTAACCCCGCAAGTCCGCTTGTCAATTTGTATATTGTGGAACTGTATGTGCTATTTGTAAAACACAAAACAAAAGAGGCCTATTTTTTGACCCTTCCCGCCCAACAACCCGCAAGTATGGAATGCAATATCGGTACATGGTCTATAAAATCTCATGTCCATACTTTATAAAGGTACATATTTAGTTTTTTCTTGTTTCTACACACACTGATCTGGTAACCACAGAGTTGGTGTTGTAAATGAATTATGGAATATGCACTGGAAGTCGGACAAAGCCCTTTGCTTTGCTTAGGCAATTTTGAGCCCGCCAGCCCGAGAGCCCAATTTCTATATGGCGGAAATGGACCCAATGTACAGTCCGCAAGTCCGCGATCCAAATAAGTGCCTAAGTATGGAATAAGGGATCTGTGCATATTTGGTATTACTCGTTTCTGGGAGCCCACCATCCCTGGAGTAGAATGTTGAGCCAGCCAACCCGCAAATCCGCTTGTCAATTTATTAACATAAGCTATTTTTAAGGCATCGAACAATAGAGCCTTGTTTTTTACCCCGCCAGCTCGAGAACCCACGATCTAGAAACTGTGGATGGTCTATAAAATGTCAGCCACCTCGCAAGTCCGCTTGTCTATTTGTATATCGCAGAAATATGTGTGCTATTTGTAGAGCACTGAACAATAGAGGACTTTTTTTGATCCCGTCTGCCTGAGAAACCCCGATCCCGAAAGTGGCCAAGTATGGAATGCCATATCCATACATGCTTATAAAATCTCATGTCCATACTTTATGAAGGTACATTTTTAGTTTTTCCTCCTTTCTACACATACTGATCTAGTAACCACAGAGTTGGTGTTGCACATGGATTATGAAATATGCAGTGGGATTTGGACCCACCCCTTTGGTTTTCTTAGCTGAACAAGTCTGACTCATGCAGTTTCAACATTGGACACTCAACAATTTCACTATGCACTTTCAGACTTGGCCATTCCTTCCTTGCTTTCTCTTCCCCGTTCCCATTACCTTCACACGTGTGCATAGTAAAAAATAGTGTATATATATATATATGTGTGTGTGTGTGTGTGTGTGTGTGTGTGTGTCTTCTTTCTAAATATTTAATGCTAATAGGTCATCGTGTAGGCACCGTCTAAGCTGTCATTGATGTGCGCAAGGCTCGAGAAGTTCTGCCATCAATGCAATTTTTGCGAAGGATTTTCTTATCCCTTCCCACTCTTAATTTCAAATGCCATGGAATGTCATTCACATGCCGCCATCTTGCTTCCTTCATGAAACCTCCAATCTCTTCCCAGTCTTAATTTCAAATACCATGGAATGTCATTTGCACGCCGCCAGCATGCATAGATATTGTCATTAATGAGGATATTTTCCATTCGCACATATTAAAGTAATGTTTCTGGGGGGTTATATTGTCCCCTCCATTTCTTCATTTCAAGTAGCGTCTGGAGAAAACCAACATTTCCATAAACTACCGGCAGTAGCTCCAAAACATTTCTATAGAGATACAATGAACATCTTCCTCACGAGCTTCTTGTGCAGAAGAAGGGAAAAAGAATTGTAGGGGAGGCGGAGCAGCTCAAAATTTATAGTGAAAACATGGATCTTGACGCTGATATGGAAAGCATATTCTGCAACCTTGATCATCCCGGAGATACAATTCAACATGCCTTCTCAATGGACATGGTTGATACCAAATTTTTTGACGAGGATGAATACTTCGTATTCCAGAGTGTTGTTTTTGAAACCGAATCAAAAAAATTAATCATTAAACAAAGAGACATAAAAAATAAGAAAAGAAAACATCGTTCAGAACTTGACCTTGCCAATATGCAGGCGTCCAAAATCTCTCAACTTCACATGGAAACCAGAGATGCTCTTTGTGATTCCATTAGAGTCATCGAAGACGAAAATGCCAGACTAAAGAACCGGATTAAGGAGTTAGAGGAAGCTTTGTTTCCTATGCCATTGCTTGGCAGTTCTTTGGAAATAGCCATGCCTGGGATTGCGTGCACCCCTGCAACAAATCTAAAAGGGTCCTCCATCTTCCTCGCATCCTGTAGAGGATATGTGGATAAAATTATCAACAAAAGAATGGAACTGATTACTAAGGCTTGGGAAACATCACAGAATATGGATTCCCTGGGGAGCAAGGCACATAACTTGCTCCTACTTCTGTAGACAAATTCAAAAAATGAAGAAACTTTCTATGTGCACATGTTCATCCCTTTTTCCTTTCATGTCAACAACATGCCAGAGACGAGAAGAAGACAACATGATCTTCCATCCAATAAACGGCTCACTCAATTAGAAGCATGCTAGAAAGAGAAAGTGAAGAACCTCTATCTCATTGTCCAATCATGTGAGCAAACAATATCAAATAAAGAAACATTATTCACAAAGCTCATCAAAATAGACTTAGTAGGAAAGACAAATGGCTTCCAGGACCCCAACTTAATTCTCAATTCGCTAGCGTTAACCAAACAAGCTTTTGATAAACAAGTTGATAATTTGAAGGCCTTGTCTTTAGAAATTTTTTACAGGATTCTTGAATATCATGAAGAAGAGGTGGACAACTGGCTAGTTCAGTATTCGGTACAGAATGGAGAGATTCATGAAGCTTTGGGTAAACTTTCAATTGATCTAAGCGAATTAGAAAATGAAGTTTTCAGCACTAAAATCTGCAATGACATCAACGTCGCCCCCTTGAGAAGCTATATTGAAGAAATCCTGAAGTGGGTCATCGACAAAATCCAACAGAGAAATGCATAAATCCTCTGTTTATCAATCCAGATATTCAATCAGGCTGCCCACAAAAACCAAAAAGGAAAGGCAGGACCAAGAAAACACCAAAATTACTTATACGTGCCATCCCTATAAGTGTATAGTGATAGTCCTTTCTTTATCAATTCAGTTATTCCAAGTTTTCTAAGTAGAAATCTATAGCCAAAACATGATCTTCCAATTTCTACTTTTCAGGAATTATATTCTACCGTGTCCGACTTCTTTCCATAGTTCTATTTCTTGTACATATTTATGTTATGGTCTGTGGGAGTCCCAATCCCAGTCTATACGACAAACACATGTACCTTTCCAGGGATATGTAACAAACTATTATTTTTTTTCATATATTCCAAATAAAACTATTCTTTTGTCTCCTTATATATTTATGTGTTGCTAGATTTTTGTCTTCAGCTATGCTGAATGTGAAGTCATTCTGTTTATTTTATCTTAATTCTCTTTTTTTCCTATGCATATTTTCTCCAGGAATATGTAACACGCTTCATTATTTTTTATATAAATGTCATAAAATTGTGTTCATTACTTTTTCTGTACTCAAATGTATAGAGAGTATGTCATTTCTTGCATCTTTACCACCTATCCTTCATAGTTTTGCGACAAAGGCCCTTCAAATTAAAATAGTCCTCTTGTCAATTTGTATATCACGGAACCGTGGGTGCTCTTTGTAGGCCATGGAACAACAAACGCCCAATTTTCATCCTGCCAACTCGACAACCCACGTTCTAAAAATTGCCTAAGTATGGAATCAGGGCTCTGTGCAAGTATGGAATGAGGGCTCCATGCATACTCTATAAAATCTCATCCCCATACTTTATAAAAGTACATATTTCGTATATATAAAACTAAATATCTACTTTAAAAAATTGCGTATTTGATATGTATAATTTATTCTCTCCAGGAACCTATAATTTGATACATTTCAATTTCTTGTATCCATGACCCCTGTTTCAAAGAAAACTAATTCGGGAATGCTATTTATTTGGTCCTTTTGTCCACCACCCTATGTAACAGACATTGGTACTATATGTTTTGTGCTTTTGTCTACCACCGTATGTAAAACCTATGTTAAGAAAACTAATTTGCGAATGCTAAAATTTTGGGACACAACCCCTTAAAATTCAAATAGTCCACAGGTCCCATTGTCAATTTGTATATCACAGAACTCTCGGTGCTATTTGTAGGACATGGAACAACAGAACCCTGATTTTAAGGTCCCTAGCCCGAGAACCCGCGATCCAAAAATAGACTAAGTATGGAATGAGGGTTCCATCCATGCTCTGATTCAGGAATGCTAGTTTTTTTTTCTGTTTTTATGTGTTCCTAGATTTTTATCTTCAGCTATGATGAATGTGAAGTCGTTCTATTTATTTTATCTCAATTCTCTTTTTTCTGATGCATATTTTCTTTTTCCTGGTCATTTTCAAAATTAAGTATGACATAAATCACTCACTCAAATTTGAGATATCATATTTCACACAAACACACATATATATATGTTTCTTTAAATTTTCAGGAATATGTAACACGTTTTAATATTTTTTTATATAAATGTCATAAAATTGTATTCACTAATTTCTTTCTACTCAAACATATAAAGAGTATGTCATTTCTTGCATCTTTACCACATGTCCTTCATACTGTTTGCCACAAAGTCCCTTAAAATTAAAATAGTCTGCAAGCCTGCTTCTCAATTTGTATATCACGTAACTCTGGTTGCTCTTTGTAGGCCATGGAACAACAGAGGCCCAATTTCCAGCTTGACAACCTGCGATCCAAAAATTGCGTAAGTATGGAATTAGGCCTCCATGCAAGTATGGAATGAGGACTCCATCCTTGCTCTATAAAATCTCATCCCCATAATTTTTTAAAGTAAATATTTTCTATGTATAGTTTATGGTCTCCACGAACCTATAATTTCATAAATTTCAATTTCTTGTGTCGATGAGCCCCTATTTTAAAGAAAACTAATTCGAGAATGCTATTTATTTGGTCATTTTCTCGACCGCCCTATGTAACAGACATAGGTACTATACTTTTTGTCCTTTTCTCCACCAGTGTATGTAAAACCTATGTAAAGAAAACTAATTCGTGAATGCTAAATTTTTTGGACACGAGTCCCTTAAAATTTAAATAGTTCACAAGTCTGATTGTCAATTTGTATATCGTGGAACTGTCGGTGCTATTTGTAGGACATGGAACAACAAAAGCCCGATTTTCAGGTCCCCACCCTGAGAACCCGCAATCCAAAAGCTGGCAAAGTCGAGAACCCGCTCTTTTAAAGAAAACTAATTCGGGAATGCTATTTTTTTCATACTTTGTCCACCAGCCTATGTAACAGACGTCAGTACTATTTTTTTTTTTTTTTTGTCCACGGGCATATGTAAAAAGGAAAACTAATTTGGGAATGCTAAACTTGTTTTAATTAATTATAAATGATTTTATTGATAGAAAGATAAGTTATTGAGTTTATTATTTCAATTCTGTTATTCGACACGAGCCCCTTCAAATTCAAGTAGTTAGCAAGTTCGATTGTCAATTTGTATATCGCAGAACTCTAGGTGCTATTTGTAGGCCACGGAACAACAGAAACCCAATTTTCAGCCCGCCGAATTGACAACCCGCGATCCAAAAATTGAAATAGTTCGCAAAACAACTTGTCAATTTGTATATCGCGGAACTCTCGGTGCTATTTGTAGCCCACAGAATAACAAAAGCCCAATTTTCAGCCTACAACCCCGACAAACCCAACATTTTTCAGCTATATATATCTACTTAATCAAATTACATATTTGATTTTTGTAGGCCACAGAACAACAGAGGCCCAATTTTCAGCCCGACAGCCCGAGAACTCACGATCCAAAAATTCAAATAGTCCGCAAGACCGCTTGTCAATTTGTATATAGCGGAACTCTCGATGCTATTTGTAGGCCACGGAACAACAAAAGCCCAGTTTTCTTCCTGCCAACCCGACATCCCCCATTCTCTATATATTTACTTAATCAAATTACATATTTGGTATCTATAATTTATGTTGGTGCTAGTTTTTTTGTAACATACGTACACCCTTAAATTTGAAATAGTCCACAACTCCAGTTGTCAATTTGTATGTCGCGGAACTCTAGGTGCTATTTGTAGGGCACAAAACAACAGAGTCTGATTTTCAGCACGCTAGTCCGATAACCCGCGATCCAAAAAAATGCCAAGTATGGAATCTCTAAATAATCTGCAAGACCGCTTGTCAATTTGTATATTGCGGAACTTTTGGTGCTATTTGTAGGCCATGGAACAATAGAAGCTCAATTTTTAGCCCAACACCCCGACAACCTGGAGTGAAGCTTCCATGCATGCTCTATATATCTACTTAATCAAATTACACATTTGATATGTATAATTTCTCCTGTCCATGAACCTATAATTTCATATATTTCAATTTCTTCGGTCCAGGAGCCCTTGTTTTAAAGAAAACTAATTCGGTATTGCTATTTTTTTTATTCTTTTGTCCATGAACCTATGTTACAAACGTTGGCCCTTAAATCTAAAATAGTCCACAAGTCCGATTGTCAATTTGTATGTAGCGGAACTCTGGGTGCTATTTGTAGTGCAAGGAACAACACAAGCCCAATTGTCTACTTGCTAGCTCGACGACCCCCATGCTGTATATATCTACTTAATCAAACTACATATTTGGTATCTATAATTTATGTTAATCCTAGTTTCTTTGTAACATACGTACGCCCTTAAATTTGAAATAGTCCACTCATTTCTATGTTGCGGAACTCTAGGTGCTATTTGTAGGGCATGAAACAACAAAGTTAGATTTTCAGCGTGCCAGCGCGATAACTCATGATTCAAAAAACTGCCAAATATGGAATCTCTTTCCCATACTTTATAAAAGTACATATTTCGTATCTATAAAACTAAATATCTACTTTATAAAATTACAAATTTCATATGTATAATTTATGATGTCCACGAACCTATAAATTGATCAATTTCAATTCCTTTTCTATCCACCAGCCCTTGTTTTAAAGAAAACTAATTCGAGAATGTTAATTATTTTGTGTTTCCATGTACTTCAACTTCCTGCCCACCTGCTTGTACTCGGTCGCATTTATTCTCATTCCAACCTGGAAGGGACTACGCTACCATGTAACACTTGTTTTAAAATCTTTTACATAATTTATTTCCAATAATTAAAATAAATCTAAAAAGTTAAAACTTTTGAACTTTTGGAATTAAATTTAAATTTTTTTATTATAAATAAATTAGAAAGTGTCAATACAACGTGAGTGTCTATTTTAATTGGCAAGATAAAAATTTGATATATATTTTTTTGAATATGTAAATGATATAAAAACCATAATAATAAAATAAAATAAGATAGATCGATTTTAATATTAAAGTATGTAAACATTAATTTTATTTTGAACGACAGATCATCTTAACATTTACGTGTTGATTTCGTTTTGGTCCCTTTGGATGTTTCATAGGTTGGGAACTATGATGAATCTCTAACATGGATATTCATAATTAAACTGGGACTTCAAATGAGTGTATCACCCGACCAATGCATGACCGATGGGGACCCAGTTTTAGAATCGAACTCTTCTCGTATTGTGGCTCTGGTCTTGGCAGCACAACCCATCGAATCACACATGGCACCGTCGACATCTAACACAGTATGGACATATAACAAAGTTTCATGGTTGCGTGCATGCTAGGACTGAAAGATCGATACTAGCATGGATAGATGAAGTAGGAATTTGGGGAGAAAATTGCCCAAACAATTAAATCAAACTTGTTACCTATAGAAAACATTCATGCACATTGGTCTCTCTACTTGAGAGCTATAAACATTTGTGATTAAACTATTAAAATCTCATGCATAATGAATCAATTCAACCAACAACTATGATTAGGTTATACATTAATGAGGATTCCTTGACACCTTTGTTGTGACCACTTTTGCATTTGCATTTCTTTTCTATAGTGACTAAGATAGAGCATCGTGACTGGTCATGCATGATTGATGGGAGACCATATTTTAGAATCGAACTTTGCTGTTATTATACCTATCGATAGGCAGGGTATATAGGGTTGTGTTAGGCTTGACTTTCTATTAGTTCATGGTTGACCAAAAAATATACACTCATTTATCTAAAGTTTTAAAAAATAATGATTTATTTTAAATTTCAAATCTCATTTATCTGAGATCTTATTGGCTAAAGACTTTGAAGTCTTATTGTTTCCTTCGCACCCCCCAATGTTATTGTAATAAATATTTATGCCATCTATTCATTTCATGTCTACTCCTTCTCTCCCTATCTCCTTAAACAATTCTTTCATTATTATATTCGACAGGTATATACTACCTAGTAGTCTTGTTTTGGGTGTGGCATTTGTAGCACAAATGCCCATCGAAGCACACATGACAACATAGAATGGATGAATAAAGAGATTTGTAGCATGTGTTTGGCCGACACCTGTTTTTGCTTCGATCCTCACGATCTTCATGGCGTATATCTATGATCATCATTGATCTTAATCTCTTAGACTCACCGATTTCCACGCCAAAGTTGGGTGTCGATTGGAGGACTGAACATTTGTCACAAATCATTTGACTTTCTAAGCATTATCAAAAATCATATTTCATTTCGATGCAATGGAGCTCTTCAATTCGCAGTGACGTCATTTACCGGATGCAGAGTCTATCGATGTCCACAACTCAGTGTGTGTTTTAGTATCACTCGCACTAAGATTCACTAATAAGTTGGTTGTTTCTCAAGACCTCAATGGCGGATGGAAGTATGCTCATGCTACTTTCTATGAAGGAGTAGATGCTTCAAGAACCACGGGTACTAATCATTTACTGGTTTCCTTTTCATGTTAACATCATTCCTTCCAAGCTCTGCGTGATTGATGTTTATTGATATGCCTTTAATGTCGCAGATGGTGCTTGTAGATATGGAAACTTATATAGTCAAGGTTGTGGGACAACCATCGCTGCTCTGAGCATTTCTCTCTTCAACAATGGGACATCCTGTGGAGTGTTCTTTGAGATTAGGTGTGTCGATGATCCGAAATGGTGTCTACTGAGCAACCCCTATATTTTCATCATGGCTACCAACTTCTTCTCGCCTAATTATTTCATCCCAAAAGATGATGGTGGATGGTGCAATTCTCTTTGAGAGAAATTCGACATGGCGATGCTTGCATTCTAATAGATAGGCATCTCGAGGGCAGGAATCATGCTAGTCCAATATAGAAGGTACTGATCAGCTTAACTTCTATACTTTAAATTACAACCTCGAAACAAGGAAATTTTAAATAATTCTAAGGATATAACGTAAATGTGAGGATATAATGCATAGTCGTGTATGTGAAGGAAGGAGGAATGAGGCTCACCATGATTGGAAATGATTACTTCTACCTGATCCTGGTTAGAAATGTGGGTGGAGACGGAGTGGTCGAAGTCTTGAAGGTGAAGTGATCGAATACGGGGTGGCTGCCTCTGACAAGGAACTGGGGACAAAACTGGTAGTGCAATACCATTCTCCAAGGGCATTCTCTCTCCTTTCGAGTCACCTATAGCACTATCCAAACTGTTTCTTCTTACAACACGGCTCCCTCTAACTAAAAATTCAGACAGACCTTCGAAGGAAATCAATTCTAGCACTAATACTGCCCGGTACTCGATCACTACACCTCCGACTCTCAACAAGCTACAAGATATATATATATAGTTGAAGGGGAAGAAGTGCATTCAATGCAACTACCAGTTCAAAGAGAGTCCCAGTATGCATATGGATATAAGATAATGGCAATGATAGACGCTATGTGTGTTTAATATATGATAATGATACGAGTAAATGATAATGATATGAGTAAATGTTTGCTTCATATAAAATTAATCAACATCATTTTATGATGATGATGATGATTAACATCCACTAAGATCTAATTGGGCTATTGGACCTTAAGAGGGTAAGTGATTACTTTTGATTCTTTAGAATTTTGTTACTGTGCTCGAAAACCATTAAGAGAAGCTTTCCAAGATCACCATACTTTTGTTGAGTTAAGAGGTTAGGAAGGTTGGTAGTGTGATCAATATTTTGAAAATGAGATCTAATATGGGTATAGGTTGGAAAATCTAAGAGAATGTGCTTTTAATCTTCAACATTCTTAGTGTCATAAAGGTGACATGCTCTTTCATCCCATTGCGTTTTAAGAATTGACCAATGCCCAGTTTCACTATGGAGCTAGTGAGAATTTGTTATTATCTTAGCAATGCTTATTTTTTTCTTTACACTTGGCAAAACATATTGATAATTTTGGTCTTCTAGATTAGGGTTGATTACATCTTTATAATACCTTAATTTTTATTTTTTTTTCTCTAACTCTTTACCACACCACATTTTTTCCTTAAATTTTGATTTGACAATTATATATACATGAAATCATAGTATATATAATTATTTAATTTTATGGCTTTATATATAACTAAAATTATTAATTTTATAACTTTCTAATAATTTTTTTTTTTTTTTTAAGATTTATGCATAATTAAATTACTTTTTATAACTCTCGAATTTTAAAATTTATGGGAAATATAAAATTCATAAGAAAAATTTATGGAAAATTTAAAATTCATAAGAAATTGGGAAATCTAAAATTTATAAGAAAAACTTTATTTTGACAGAGAGTCTGGGAATTCTAAACAAATAGTTTTGTTATAAGAGTTCTTACTCTTTTTTCTCAACTTTTTAATTTTTTTTTTAAATTAAAAACATTTTTTTAATTTTTTATTAATTCACAATCTTCACATTTACATTGGTTTTTTATTTTTAAAAACTCTTTGAATTTTATTCTTTATTCTTATTTCACAATATTGTCATTACTCTTTTTTTTCTTCACATTTGTTATAATTGTAAATAACGAAAAACACAATCAACAATCACACAGATTATAAAACACAAAGATTTACATGGTTCACTCAAATATTGGGCTACGTTCACCAAGCAGATGTATCGGTTGTCTTATTATTCAGATCATGGAGATTGCAACAACTCACTGTCATTCATGTCTGCCTCTACAAGCTTACATAAATAATGAACATAGTTAGATTAGTTACATAACTATTTTCTAAACATGTGCGTTCATACCAAATTGGTAGATTTGGTTGAACAAACTACTTCAAAATAGGCTCCACTAAATCTGCTCATATCTATCGAATCTGGGAAATTCGTTGGCATATTCAACAATCTCCACCTTGACAACAATTAACCTAATAAATTGCTCCTTCTTTTTCTCATCACCTTTTCTACAAGCCAAGAGAAGCCAAGCACCATCATAGCTTCTCTAACAATACTGGCTTTGTGAACATGTCTGTGCAGTTCTCTTTTGTATGCACTTTCTCAAGAGAGACTCCACCTTCATTAATGACTTGTCTTACAAAATGGTATTTGATAGGTATATGTTTTGTTTTACTGTGATAGGTTGGATTCTTAGCCAAGTGAATAGCACTTTGTCTATCACAAAGTAACTTTACTTTGTCTTGCATCCTTCCAAACTCACCAAAAAAACCTTTCAACCAAATTGCCTCTTTGCAAGCATGTGAAGTAGCTACATATTTTGCTTCTGTAGTGGATAAAGCAACAATGTTATGTAGCTTTGACATCCAACTAGTAGTTCCACCTGCAAGAGTAAAGACATACCCTGAAGTCGACCTTCTCTTGTCCAAATCACTTACAAAATCAGAATCAACATATCCACAGACTAACTCATGACCACTGTTATAGGTGATATAGTAATCACTTGTTCCCCTCAGATACCGAAGCACCCATTTCACTGCTGCCCAGTGCTCTTTACCTGGATTTTCCATATACCTGCTGACAACCCCAACTGCATGTTAAATGTCTAGCCTTGTACTAACCATCGCATACATTAAACTTCCTAGTGCATTAGCATACGATATTCGAGACATATATTCCTTTTCTTCTTTTTTACTAGGACATAAACTTGAAGAAATCTTAAAATGGGAAGGCAAAGGGACTGAAACTGGTTTCACATTGTTTATACCAAACCTCAAAAGTATCTTCTCAACATACTTCTGTTGTGACAACCAAAGCTTACCATTCCTCTTGTCTTTGAATATCTCCATGCGCAAAATCTGCCTTGATGCTCCTAGATCTTTCATATCGAACGTCTTGGGCATCTGAGCCTTTAACCTGTCGATCTTAGTTATTCTTTTTCTTGCTAAAATCATATCATCAACATACAATACTAAGATAATGAATATGCCATTATTCAATTTCTTAAAGTAGACACAATGATCATACTTACTCCTTGTATAATTCTGGCTCACCATGAAAGAGTCAAATTTCTTGTACCATTGTTTGGGCGACTGCCTCAGACCATATAATGATTTCTTGAGCCTGCAAACAAATTTCTTTCTGTGATTCTGAACGAACCCTTCAGGTTGTTCCATGTAAATTTCTTCATCCAAATCTCCATGTAAGAAAGAAGTCTTAACATCTAGCTGCTCCAACTCCAAATCAAGTAATGCAACTAATGCTAACACAATTCGAATTGAAACAGACTTAACAACTGGTGAAAAAATCTCATGAAAGTCAATACCTTCTTTCTAAGAATAACCTTTCACAACCAGCCTTGCTTTGTACCTTTCCACCTTATCATCAAATCCCTTCTTCAGCTTGTAGACCTACTTGCAACCTACAATTTTTCTATCTCTTGGAGGATTTCTCACCCACATAGACCTCCTTAGGAAAGTTTGTGGCTCATCCACATTCTGTTGATTGTTATCATCAACAATGTCATCCTCTTTAGGAAACTCTTCATGAACATTTTCAGAAACTTGTTCATGTTCACTTTCATCTGTATTTGAACTGGTTTCAAACTAAATCTGTTGATACTTAGGTACTTCTTCCTATTTCATATGAACATCTACATCTGATTTGATGAGAGATGATTCATCGAATATTACATCTCTATTAATGGTGATCTTGTGGGCAAAAGGATCCCACAACCTGTACCCCTTAATACCATCACCATATCCAACAAAGATAAGCCTTTTTTTATTTTGGATCTAATTTAGAACATTGATGTTTTGTAATTAGAGCAAGAATCTTGCACTCTACTGTTGTTGATGGTGATCGATTCACCAGATAACATGTTGTAGTTACTGCTGCTACCCATAGTTCTTGCTGCAAGTTGGCGTTACTAAGCATACTCCTTTCTCTCTCTAGAAGATTCACGTTCATGCATTCAACAACTCCATTTTGCTGAGGAGTATAGGCAGTAGTTTTATTCCTATCAATCCCAAAATCCTTGCAATAGTTCTCAAATTCCATTGACGTAAATTCACCACCATTATCAGTTCTTAAACATTTAATGGATCTACCAGTCCTCTTTCCCACTAAATCTCTAAACTGCTTGAAAACTGTAAATACATCAGCCTTACTTTTCAACATATAGATCCACACCTTCCTAGAGAAATCATCTATAAAAGTAACAAAGTATGATGATCCTTCATATGAAATAGTAGGGGATGGTCCCGAAACATCAGAATGGATATAATCAAGGATTCCCTCACTGGTGTGTCTTCCAGTTTTAAATTTCTGCCTATTCCATTTTCCATAAATACAATGCTTGCAGAAATCTAACTTTAAAGATTTTAGACTAGGAAGTAACTTGCGATCCGATAATACCTTCAATCCTTGTTTGCTCATATGGCCCAACCATTGATTCCATAGTCAAACAGAGTCACTGTCTTTCTCAGATACCATTGTTGCATGATCTGACTTTGTTCCTCCTTCTAACAGAAAAAGGTTACCAACCTTCTTCGCTTTCATAACCAGTAGGATTCCTTTGTAGACTTTCATAACTCCACCTTGAACAATACTCTTATATCCTCCAGTGTCTAAGACTCCCAAAGAAATTAGGTTCTTCCTATGTAATGTCCCCACTTTGGGACATCATCACCGTGTAGAGGTTTATGATGACCAGAGTAGCCAGATGGGTGTTATAGCGAGTACAAGGATTATTCAGAGGCATTGTGTGGTCTAGCTGGCATTTCACATCATATCTCATCATTATGAGCCATTTCGCATAGGTTGGCTTTGGTTCCGTTGCTTTTCGATGGCTTCCATGATTTTGACTATTTTGAGCTATTAGTCAATGGAATTCACTGAAGAGGTCATTTGGGGCACATTACTTGGAGGAACCTATTAGTGTAATAGCTCATTGGAATCAGGAGGAGAAACACTACATGATGGGATGGCTAGAAGTGACTTTCAATGGCCAGGGAAGCCACAAGGAGAGATAAGAAGCTTTTCATAGGTAAAAAGGTTAATTAATTAATTAAAGTGATTTAATTAATTAATTAAATATTAATAAAATGAAATTTACTTTGGAGGGACAAGGTGAGCCAAAAGTATAAAA
>JASDQU010711984.1:0-10927 GCA_032191745.1 Picea mariana | reverse complement strand
CTAGACTTGATCCTTTTGTGGGGGCATCCACAGTCCCGATGATTGATAATCCTCAACTAGGTGTTGTCAACGTAGGGGTTGGTTTGTGCCCATATTTAATGGATACCTTCAATTACCCACCCCCTCAAGGTGATATCAAGTTTATATCCAATCACCATAAGGTTGAGATTTTTCAAGTTTCGTCATTCCGCATGACTTAATTCGACGATCGGTTGACACTTCCTTCCCCATCGGCCATGCTGGATGGGACAGGGCATCCAAGCATTTCCATGCCTTTGTCCGTAGCTGAAGTAGTGTACTCCTTAATCCAACAAACTTTAGCCCACACTGATCCAGCTCCTGTACAAGAGTTAGATCTTCTTCTAGAGCCTATTTGGGCTTAGGGTTCTCTCACTCACACTGATTCATTAGACTTAGTATTGCCCTCTGATGAAGCAATAATTGAAGCAATGACTAGTCCGGATAAACCTTGGGAAGATATTCATCATAGATCATACTTCCTCCCAGAGTTAATACGAATTGAAGTGGGAGAATTCACCGTGACCATGATAGGAGAGCGGTCTTGTCCTATTAATCCCTTAGCTACACATGAGGTTTATGCTGAGGGTAATATGGAAACTATCGTTGAAACCCTACCGATCAATATCTCCCGAAACCCTAGCATCATGGAGAATGTCTTCGTCGGAGCAGACTGCTCCCCCGAAGAGATTCAAATCTACACAGATCTTTTCAAAGAATTCTGCGACATTTTTTCCTGGTCTTACAAGGAAATGCTAGGCATCGATCCAAGAATAGTTGAACATCAAATCACAACGTATCCTGATGCCAAGCCGGTTCGACAGAAGCTTCGTCTAGTTAATCCTAAGAAAGAAGTGACCATTAAGGTTGAGGTTGAGAAATTTCTAAAATCCGGGTTTATATATCCTATCCATTTGACCCAATGGGTGTCAAACCCAGTGCTAGTCAATAAAAAATAAGGCACGATTCGTGTATGTACCGAATTCCATGATTTGACTAAAGCATGTCCCAAAGATAATTTTCCCACACCATTCATCGACTAGATCATTGATGAATGTGTGGGTTGCAAAGCCTTCTCTTTCATGGACAGTTTTTCGAGATATAACCAAATTCAAATCAAACCCAAAGACCAACAAAAAATGACATTCATATGCCCGTGGGGTACATTCGCATATCGAAAAATGCCTTTTGGTCTCAAAAATGTTGGAGCCACCTTTCAGCGGGCTATGTATTTTTCTTTTCATGACCTCAAGTATATAGTCAAATCTTATCTAGATGATTTAGCATCGTGATCTCACAAGAGAACGAATCATCCCACACACCTCTGACTTATAGTCGAACGTTGTCACTACTTTTGGATTCGCTTGAATCCAAACAAGTGCAACTTTTGCGTAACGTCAGGACGATTGTTAGGTTTCATAGTATCAACAACATGGATCATGTTCGATCCTCTCAAGGTTGAGGCAATAATTCAATTGCCCCCCCCCCATGCACAATTCTTCAACTTCAGAGTCTACAAGGCAAGGCGAAATTTTTACGAAATTCATCGCCAACTATGCTGAAATCACCAAGGGATTTATGTGCTTACTGAAAAAAGATGTTCCCTTTTACTGGGACAATGTGTCTCAATGCTCTTTTGACACATTAAAACATGCCCTCACAACTGCCCCTTTTCTCTGGCCACCTAACTATAACAAATATTTATTATTATATATGGATACAACAGAGTCAACCATTGGCATGGTTTTAGTTTAGGAAGATGATTTGTTCTCAGAATACGTGATCTATTACCTGAGCTGAGGCCTTGAACGGTCAGAACTCAATTATTCTCATATCGAAAAAATTGTGTTGGCAGCAGTTCATGCTGTTCAACGGTTCCGTCATTACGTTCTGTTTCACAAAACCACCGTCATTGCTGTCATAAATCTATTCTAGTACATGTTGACACGATGGGTAATAGGTGAAAAAATCATTAGATGGATAGACATCCTCCAATATTTTGACTTAGACTTCATTTCAACAAAGTCCAAAAAGTCATTGGTCTTTGCAGATCTTATTTCGGAACTTCCGGTTGATTCAGGTGATGTTGTGCCTGAAGAATCACCTATTCGGGGAGATATGTTTTTGATCACATCTTTGGATCCCTGGTATAGAGATATACTTATCTATCTCTAGACTTTGAAGTGCCCCACTTCTGATTCTCGTGATGAGCATCGACGTATACGCCATTAGGCTAAGAATTATCTCATACTCAATGACACGTTGTATAGGAGAGGTGTAGACTGCATCCTACACTGATGTCTCATTCATGAGGAGGCAGTTATTGTGCTTAACGATTTCCATACCGGAGCTTGTGGTGGTCATTTGTTTGGGTTGGAAACAACCCAAAATATTCTATGAGAAGGTTACTTCTGGCCAAAACTTATCAAAGATTGTATCGAATCGGTCAAGAAGTGCCATCCGTGCCAAATCTTCTCTCGGAAGATGAGGGCACATCCCACTCCCATGTTTCCTGTCATCACAGTTGGTCTCTTCACCAAGTGGGGGATTGATTACACTACTTACAACCACCCTTCAGCAAGGGGGCACCGCTATATCATCGTAGCTATGGAATACTTCACAAAGTGGGTCGAAGCTATGCCAACATTTAAAGATGATGGAGAGACTGCAACTCTCTTTTTTATTCAACCAGATCATAGAAAGGTTTAGCGTCCTGAGGGAGATTGTCATTGACCATGGCAGTCACTTTCAGAACCAGATGATGACTGAAATAACATCAAAACTTGGGTTACGGCAAGAACATTCTTCACCCTACTACCCCCAAGCAAATGGGTAGGTGGAAGTTGTTAACAAAACTCTTAAGACTACCCTACAACGAACTATCAACACAGCCAAGTCAAATTGGCATTTGATGTTATACTCGGCATTATGGCCCTACCGAACATCTGTTAAGACTACAACCGAATTCTCACCTTTTCAACTCATTTACGGGCTGGAGTCCGTCTTGCCGATCAAATGTCAGATCCCGTCTCTAAAGTTGGCAGTACAATTATTGTCAGACACTTCTCCACTTGAATAATGGTTAATGTAACTAGTGTAGCTCAATGAGCAGCATCGTGATGCGGCCCTGGCCAACAAGGCTCACAAACATAAGTTCAAGTGTCAATATGATAGGTATGTTCGTCCTTGGATTTTCTCTAAAGGCGACCTTGTCCTGGTCTATGACCAAGATAAGAATACCCTGGGGGTAGGCAAATTCAAACCCATGTGGTTCGGACCTTTCATCATAAAAGAGGTATTAAAAAAGGGTGCTTATTGTTTGGTTGATTTTGAAGGGAATGTTTTGGTGGAGCCTAGAAATGGGCTCTACCTCAAGAAGTATTACTCATAGGCAGGTCACTGTGGGTAACTTTTTGTAACATATGTATAGTCTTTGTACTATTGCTTTTTAGTTTCTTTTAGTGTTATGGACGTGTCATTGATATCATCTTTCGTCACTGTGGCAGATGTCAAGTGATTCCAAGGTGTTTGTTGGGTATGCAGATGGTGGTAGTCGACACACTCGGAGGCTTGCCTCCGCAACTTGGGTAATATTTACACCTCAAGGCTAGCCATTATCTTCTGGAGGTATATGCTTAGGTGACACCACAAATAATGTTGCCGAGTATAGCACATTTATTGAATTTCTTTGTGACGCTTTGTCATTGGGTGTCTCTCATCTCCGAGTCTATCTCGACACTCAACTGGTTGTGTCTCAGTTAAACAGAGTGTACCAGGTTCATGATCCAACTTCACACCGACGATTCCTTATGGTACATCTCTTAGAATGAAACTTTGATTATATTACATATTTTCATCTTCCTAGGAGATTAAACCAAGTTACAGATACTCTAGCTAATCAAATTTTAGATTGGCATCATGCACACATATGAAATAACATTGACATAAGCATGTAAATACATTTTTTCACACATGATCCATAAGATAGAAAAGACCAAAAAAACATATATAATATCATAAAGTAACCAGAGTATATGGATGGATGCAAGCGCCTAAAAAATAAGACCGACAACGAGTCACAAGGCTTATGCCATCAAAAAATATATACAAGTAGTGATCGTGGCACGTTAAAATGTCTAGCTAAGGTCAGGGCCTGTGGTGTCTGTTATACTGGTCCACAGCATTGGATAAGCGCCAAAACAACCAGACCCACATCTATGGTGCCCCCACTACATGAGGCTGCATAGAAGGTGGTAGGTCCTCAATCTCTACCATTGGGACCATGCGAGTGAGCGCAGTGAAGTTATGCTCAACCCATCTCAGTACCCTCTCAGCCTCCGTGGATGGAATATCTCTTGCTACTACTGGTCCCTCGATGGTGGCAGGTGTGGCCCCTAGCCGAGGACAACGCCTGTTCCTCGCATAGTCAGCGAGTCGCACTAGTCCCACATATGTAAAAAATGAACACATATCCTTCAAATACTCTAGCATAACAAAACAACATAAAAATTACATATACAAAAAAAAAAATACAAAGGTGGAGACTTACCCATCTCCCCTCGCACCTCACCAGGAGGTATTGGTATCTCCGAGTCTCTCGAAAATTCAATCCCAGCATAGGGGTAGTCCTCTATAATCGGGATTTGTCATGAAAGCCATGCAAAAAAGTCATCATCGAAGGACTCATTGGTCCTTCCACCACCCTATCATGGTAGTAGTATTGCCCATCTACATATAGCTAGAAGAGAGGCCTGGTGTCCTTGTACCACTACTCGAGGACTGAAACTCAGAACTCTCTCAAAAAAGAATGAACACGGAATGGTCTCGAACCCGAAGTTCCTATGTGTCCGCAAATGGAAATCTGTCAATTGCCTCTTCATGCACTCAAGAAAAGTTGTAAGCCAATCAAAAACTTGTGCATTTAAGCACTGGACAACACAGTTCATCTATGCGTGGGATGCCTAATGTAGAGCCACAGAAACAGTAATTTGACCAATAAGAAATACTATCACTTGTAGTGACAGGTTAGTGATCTTGCTTATAGGCACCTGTGTTCTCATGCAGTCCATATTAGCCGCACAGTATAAACCTATCAGTTCCAGTATGTTATGTGGCTCCATAAGAAAAATCCAGAAATTGACTGGTTCCCCTCTCCTATAGAGGCTAGTCAAAAAGTAAATGTCCTCGATCGTGGGCACCAATGACTACCCCTCTAACATGAATGCCTCTGCATCTCGATGCCAGTAGTCAACCAAGGCATTCAGTATCCTAGGTTTTTCCTGCATGAAAGGACATAGGAAAAAATTGAGTAACCCACACTGCATCAATGCAGCCACAGCATTGGGGTCTTCCCCAACCAACTCATTCACCTCTTCATGCTCTCTTTCTCTCCAATGGACATACATCCTAAAAAAAAAAAGTTCAGGAGAGTTAAACCCTTTCTTTTTGTGTCTTTAGCATTCAATAAGGGGGCCCACGCATGCTATATTGGTGACAGTCACGTGTACATGCAGGCAGAGTTTACTCTGCCCAAATGTACACACGGCCTGTCCTGAGCCAACCCGCGTGGACCTAGGGCCAACCTTTTAAAGGTCGACACCCCCCTAAAAAATGAAACCCAATGCATAATTAAAGACATAAAATGCAATATAAGGGAGTTTGTACTTACTTGGTCTAGACAGAAGTTCATTTCATCCACTGTAGCTCCCGGAATCACCACTTTAATCAAAGGGGGTATTTTGGCTCCAGAGTAAATTTTCAAATCAGCAATGGTGATAATGAGCTGCCAGCTTTTATTTATAGACTTTTTGGCCTCTTTTTGTCACTTTTTTGGCCTCCCTTATCATTTTCTTTATACCAAAAATTATTTAGAGTGATTTAGGAGTTATATAGGAGGGATTTGATCGAGTATTGGGACAGGTTTTCTTGAGTTTTGAGTATTTTTCGACGGTCCGTGGAAAAAAATTTCAACGATCAACTTGAACATATAGGTTAGGTTTTTACCCTAATTTTTGTATCTTGTTGTATTTTTCCTTTGCCATAGGATCGATCCCATCAGGTTGTGACATAGAACCATCATCTCTACTTTAGAAGTGTCGCAACTTGGTGGTAGAGCTTACCGGAACATGAATTCCCTAGGTAGATCCTGGTTGCATTATGGTATTCATGCTACCCGTAAAAACACTGTAGGCTCGAGAGTCCTTGTCGTTTTTCCTGAATATGAGTTTGAGCCTTATTTGCATGATTCTACTTCACTCTTGATCTCACCCTCAGGACTCCCAAAAAATAACGGGTCTTCTTTTAAGCCCTTTTCAGACCCTCTAAATATGAAAATAATGTTGAGCGATCTTGTGGCCTTTCACGCTCGTTAAACTGAAATTTGAAGTCACGTCTGTCCGGCGGTTGTTTACCCATTTTTCAGTCTGGACGGTCAACTGTACGAACAAAGGTATACTCTATGAAACTTCAGCTCTATAGAAGAGTACTCTTAGGTATAATTTTATCCCTTTTTCAGGCCTGAGGGACTAAACTTATGAAGAAGGAACCCCCACGAATTCCATAGTTAAGCTCTTTTTAGACTCCCTGAAATTCAAAAGATCGTCGAGTGACCTTATTCTTTCACACTCATTAAACTGGTCTAGAAGAACATTCCTGATGGAGTCCATAGTTAAGCTTTTTCCAGACTCCTTAAAAATGAAAAAATGGTCGAGTGATCTTGTCCTTGTCACACTCATTAAAATGGTTTTGAATCGACATCTTATCGGTGCTAGTTTACCCCTTTTTCGAACCGACTAGACTATCTTCGAAAAAGGTACCCCAATGGAGTCTCGTTTTATGTTTTTTTAGACTCTCTAAATATGAAAAACCACCAAGCTTACCTTCTCTAGGTTCATTAAACTTACATCGAAGGACGTTACCATTGTGTGTTTTATTAACCGTGTTTGCATACCTTATATGCTAGCCTTGTAACAATTTGCTTCTGTGTCTTAACACCTTTGGCCCCCGGAGAATTTTTCCCAAGTATCATTCTACTAGAACATCAGTCTTGTCCTCGTGCCTTGAAATTGTATGTTTTCAACACTCGTTCATCCATTGTAATGTAATATTCCTTTATTCTTTTTCCCAAAATTATTGAAAAAGACAAAAAAAATCAAATATACCCCAAAAAGAGGAAGGGAAAAGTATTTTCTTTATTGGCAGCATAATGAGTCTCCCTTGGATAAAGCACATCTGTATGTTTGTTCATCAGACTATGGGATGCAGTACGACCTTAGGAATCTTTTTCTCACTATATAGAGCTGTGTCCTCCACCGTTTGGTTATCCTTCCAAACATATGGAGAGTTTGCATTGCCTCCTACTTCGTAGACTTATGATTAATGCCATGCTACCTGGGTCTCATCATTTGTCATGCTATTATCCAAGGGAAGTTTGTCACCAAGCCTGAGTCATCCCCTCTGCAATATGTCTCTTGTCCTCATACCTAGCCATCCTGAATGTCCAATCAAGTCCTTATTCGAGATCAATGAAGCCTTCAGTCTGATCATCAAGATTATCTAGTCCATGACCGATGAGTCGTAGAAGACCTTTTGGTAGTGCAGTCGTACACTCATATTACACTCCATACCCGAGTTTTGAAGATATTGAAGTTGTTTCTCAAACTCTAAAGATCTCATCTCCAGCCATCAGGCCATATCAGCTTCTAAAGATGGATACTATATATGTATATCTTTTCAATTTCGAGATGTAGCTTCATTGTGTATTGTTCGTGGCTACTCTTTATATAGTTATATGACATGGATCTACAGTGTATTTGGTTGGTAGCCATGATTCTATTTTATCCCGAACATGGGTATGCCCGCCTTAGTGAGACATTTGTTATTTTGTAGACGACACCTCCTGGTTCCTGATCCTTGGGCTCAATCATTTGGCACATCAGTAAAGATTGGTAATGTATTTCAGCCATCAGATGCTCTTATGACCTCACACATTAGGGGGCATCTGTTATAACCCTAATTTACACCATACATGCTTACCTAGCATCAGGCCATCTCAGATCCCTTCTTTTCCAAAGCAATGCTGAACAACTCTTTAAAAATCCTCTTTTATAAATGCCCACACACCCTACTCCATTATTACACATGTGTACACGCTAGATGACCTCAAACAACCCACGTGGACCGACAAAAGAAAGAAAAAAGGAAAGTTGCTGACGGAACACACAGCTCTGGGTGAGTTAACTGAAACTCTTGGCCATGCATGGTTGAGGGTTCGTCCAAATACCTAGCTTCTTCTAGCCTATAAAAGAAGGGCCAGGGGTCCCATTTGGAAGGGGGAAAATATAGCAAATAAACTCTACCCATTTTCGTATTCCCATTGTCCCAACGCTTTAGCCTTCCTTATGCCAAAGGAGATACAAAGAAAAGCAGTTGGAGGACAGTTGAAGAGGAGCCTAGGATCAGGCTCATGGAGTGGTGGCCGGTCTCGACTTTTTGTAAGTTGACTCATTCAAAGTAATAAAGAAAGTGCTTTTCTCATCCCAATTTGTGAGTTATTCATAATTTTCTAAGTACATGTTTGAATTTCTAAGCTGTTAGTCTATAAGTAGTATGCATGTGTAGTTGTTTCCTGTCTTGTATGCAAGTCAACATTGGTAAGGATAACTACAAACAAGTAATCAAGTAGGACAAGGGATCGACATCGAACGCCTGAAAGAAGGTAGGTTGATCTAGCCATGCATTTACTAAAAGGAAATGGGATTTAAGTATGGGGATGAAGGTAGAAAGTAGATTTTCTATAGGTCATATCTGCATGCAAAGTCTAACCCTATTTGCTAGTCCGTAAGGAGATTTCCCTCACAACATATATGTATGCCAAATCCTCCATAAAACATGTGCCAATCAAATGTCTAGTAGGTTCCTCTTCCAATGTACTAGAAAAGTTCCAATCATGCATCAACTATAGATGAACATTGTTGTACAACATGATCACCTCATCAAATCACCAACCATATGTACCAATATGTAGCCCAATCCACATAAAAAATGCATGCACCATGATATCAACATATGCTTCCAATAATACATCATAAGATATATCAATGAAACTCAAATATGTACCAGCCATGTACACCAATAGATCAACATCAATCCATACTCATGGGTTAGTGTCATGCACTCGAGATTTTATTTTACATAAGCCAATAGATGAACACTTAAACCTACAACAAATAGTGTTAGAACCTACAACAGACAATGTCAGACCCTGCAACAAAGTGTTATGCCATCATATCAAGCTGCAATCCATGTGCATAGCCTTTTTCTCAAGGCTTTACCACATACATCATGTCTGCTGCATAGCATCTCACGTATGTACGTGACCTAGACAAGGTTATCCTATGTATGTATAGGACTGATACCACTGTCACCCGCGTATGCTTCAGTAGATGACTTAGTTGAGCTTCCCTTCAGTCTTTCTTCACCCACTTTTGTAGATGTCCCTGCTCCTCAGAACTTGAGCTCTGAGCATCCATCTTTTCAAATATCTCTCCTTTCCTTACTTCATTCTTTCTTCTAGCCATGCTATTTGAAGTTCTCATCATGGAATTTATTCTTGTGTTCCAACACTCATGGGATTTGTGGCCAAATCCACTATAGCTGTAGCATCTCATAGTGTTACAGTGAACAACAATGTGTCCTACTTGATAAAATCTCCAACACCTCATGGTGTTATAAATCTTCCATTATATCTCATTTCATAAGATCTACATTGAAAATCTTTGCGACCATATCCATTACATGAATAACAATGCCCATGAAAAATACTTTCATACCTTTGCTTTGGTGTCCCAAAAATAGCTTCTTGATGTCTTCCTTGCTTAGTTCTTTTGAAATTTTCTTTGCCTTGTGTAGATGGTTGCTTTGCAACATTGTCTTCCTTCTTTGATGGATTTACCTCATGCTTCTTTGAGCTACTTGCTTCAGCATGTGTATCGTCTCCTTTGTATCCAAGACCTGATTTATCATATGGTGATCTTTGACTTTCTAAGATTTCATCCAATATTAGTGATCTATTCAAGAATTTGTTTGAATTTTCTGCCTTCTTTCTAAGGTCAACAATTTCATATTCTTTCTTACAACATGACTCTTCCTTTTCATTTATTTGATTTTTCAATAGTTCCTCTATTCTTTTGGCTTCTTCAATTTGGGCCTTGAGATGGACAATAGTTTAAAAACTTTTTCTAATCTCATCATCTACCTTTACATTTTCTTTTTCATTCTTTAGTCTTCTGATTTCTTCTTCATTTTCTTCTAGTTGAGTCTTATTTCTCTCTTTGAGCATTTCCTTTAACATCAATATGTACCTTTGACTCCTCCTAAGAAATTTTTTAGTGTTATCCGAAAGATAGTTATAGTGTGTATAAAAATGATCACTTCTATATCTATATAAACCCTCTTCAATTTCCTTTTACACAAAAACCCTCTTCAATGATCACTTCTATATCACTTCCCTCTGACACAAAAACTCCTTAGTTAAAATTCGACATTTGCTCATTACTCATTTCTGTCATTTATAACTTGTTGGATGTGAATACATATCAGCAACATATATCAGCAACATATATCAACAACATATCATCAACAAATCATCTCAGCAAGGAACATAAAGAGCACAAGATGTATCTGCAATTTTTCTTTTTATTATGGACTTCAATCCAAGGGTTTTTCAGCAACAATAGAATAGAGTACAACTCTACAAGAGAACCATCTCTATATGTAATACTCGGCTTACATTCTCAGCACCAACTGAGATGAGGCAAAAATCATCAACAGATATCAATCTGTCAACATAAAGAAGTGCATCAACCATGCACCAATGATGCAAGAGCATCACCAGCAGCCAAGCAAGCAT
>JASDQU010711981.1:12255-22718 GCA_032191745.1 Picea mariana | reverse complement strand
CGGACACAATTTGTTTGGACGATTCTTGTACGGATGTAGATTGATTCGTTTTCTTTTCCTTGATTTCTCTACAGAATTTGCAACAGACTTTATTTTTTATTTTTTCTTCAACAAAAGTGATTTTTTGAATGGCCAAAGGCCAATTGTTGGTCAAAGACCAGATCAGAGAAACTCTAAAAATTTTGTTATGTTTACAACAGTGATGTTATGTGAAATAAATTTTTTTTTTCTTCAATGGAATTTGATTTTTTATTTTTATTTTTATTTTTTTTAAACGATCTGGCAGCGGAATGATCTTTGATGTATACTTTAATTTTCTTTTTATCAATTCCGGTTATGTTTTTCAGATTTACTGCGGAAATTTCTTCAACAAAAGTTTTGAGAATGGCCAAAAGCCTGGTTGGTGGTCAAAAACCAAATTTCTCAGAGAAACTCTGAAACGATGGGGTTGGCTAAAAGTCGGTTCAGACAAAGTCTGATAAAGAGAGTGGCCAAAGGCCAGGATCAGAAAAACGCAGTTCTGATACCAAATGAGACGAACAAAGTTCGCTCACACAAGAATTATCCAAAATATTTGGAATATAACAAAGTAATCCATATAGGACTGTAAATAATAAATGAATAGATAATAATAAGATAATAAGATAGATATGATGAGATGATTACAATTGAGAAATGAGGGCTTATTTATATACCCACGCAGGGGTGCCCTTTACCAATAGTCATGTCCTTTCAGACATGACCTTTCATTATTATTAATTATTATGTTATGAATATCTATGATATATGTATATTTATGTTCATAACATTGTCCATGACTTGGATGGCATTGAATTGGGAAATAATTCCAAAGTGGCCTTTCTTTAAAATATTTTCCATGTGGTGAGAGCTGATAATCTATAAGGAATTGGGCTTGAAATCCTTGAGAGTATGTTTATGGCCCTCCTTAGTGAAGCTCGTGTACAATTCCATAAAATCTATGGTAATCAGACCCAATGTTCTTAACCACTATGCACCTAGCACCACATCAAAACCGCATATTTCAATAGTGAACATGTGTGATTTAAGTTGATAATCCCCCATTTGAAGTATCACATTCTCGCACTTGCCACCTCATTTCATCATATAGCCATCAACCATTAGAATTTGAAAATTGTGCATTTCATGGACATAACAATGGGTTTCTTCTACCACTTGTTGATGAATAAAATTGTGGGCGTTTCCACTGTTAATTAAAAGAATCACATTTTGGTGCTTGATGTAGCCAACCAACTTCATGGTCTAGGGAACTAAGATGCTTGCTAAAGTATGGAGGGAAATTTGGAACTACTCCTAAGACAAATGTAGGGTGGGTTTTTCTTGAGGAGGAGGTACATGGTTTTCTAATTCCAGTTATGGTATGGCATCATGATCTGTAAACAGGAGGCTTATAGCCTATATGTCTCACCAACATGGAACCCTTTGCTGCTGCTCTAATTTTATGCTCTCTTTTGACAACTGAAAAGACTTGACCATACAAGTATAGTTGACCACATGAAGAGGAAGTTGACTACCCAATAGTCAAGCCAAAAAATTAAGTTGGAAGAGGGAACGTCGAGTCAGAAGAATGATTTGGAAGAAGGCCAGTCAATTCGACCAAAATTAGGTAGACGAAGGGAGCCAAATCGGTTGAAAGAAAATCTCGGTCGAATATGGGAGGATTTAGGTCGACCAGAAGTGGACGTCGGTCAAATGAGAAGAGGAAGTCAATAAAATGGAAAGCCCAGTCGAAATGAGTTGACTTAGGATTAAATAAAATAATTAGAAAGAGTATTTAGTGGTCGACCATGAAGGGAAACCCTCTACCAGTCAGATTTGATGACCAACAACTGAGAAAAATGTTTGGAGGGAGGATTCGACAACCAACTACGTAGGAAAACGTTTTGGGGTGATTTTTGGTAATCTACGGTGCCATAAAACACCCAGAGGCGATTTTGGCAACCCCACGTCAACTAAAAATGTCTTGAAGTCGATTTGGATCTTCCACAACAAAGAAAAATGTATTAGCACGTAGTAAATGTTCAAGCAACACTAGATTAGTAGGAATGGTATTTTTATCACTGATGGGTGAATGAAAAATGCTAGATGAAGTCGAGAATGAGAAACATGACCTACAAACCAAGTACAAACACCAATTAGCAACAAAATCAACTTTGGCAATGAGAGAAAACCCCTAACGACTCTTAAAATTAAAATAACAACTTCTAAAAAAATAAAAATGACTCATAAAGGAGGGTCGTCGATTTCCACTACTAAATGGATGTACGAGTTTGGATAAAGAGTTGTTGGACTAGTTTATTGATTCACATGGGACCATGTTAATACAAGACAGGATGAACCCATAACTGGCACATATTTCTCTTTGCTAGACTGTATGCAAGTAGTCATTAAATTACAAAATAACCATTCATTAAAGTATAATGTAGACAATTTCATCCATAGACAATGAAATTTAAATGTGACTAACACACACGCAACTCAGAATTTACCCTGGAAACCCAAACGAGAAAACCAACATTATTTTCGCTTCAACCAAGCTCTTATTTATTCAACAATGGGCAAGTTACAGGCTCTTTGGTTCATCTTTATGCTCCTCTGTGACATATGGGCAACCTTTTTACATCATTCACAACCAAATAACCACTTTCTCATTGTGGGGATACTTGATATAGAGGATCGAGTCGATCGGGATGATAGCTAGAAGGTCAAGCATCCCCAACGCTTCATCTTCTGTCCTATCCACTTCTCCTGATGGTAAAATAAATGAACATAATTGTGTCACAAGTGGAGCCATCCCAACTACAATGTGCACCAGAGGTATGCAATCATTTATTTATTATTTTATGTACATCGAATTTAATTATCACGTGAAATACTAATTTTCAATTGTTCTATTGCATAAAAGAATATAAAAAATAGAACCCACTCAAAACATAAGATAGGATGACAAGGAATAAAAGGGTCGATCACAAACTTTGTGAGTATTTATGTTTTCATCCTTTCTTAAGATTTCATGTTTGTTGTGATCTTTATGTTTAAATAAATAATTTACACTTGTTCATGGACATATTCTAATAGGTGCTAACATATAAAGAGGAGCCAACTCATGAATTTATAAACATTGTGTTAACTATGGGTTGTGAGTATTCGTTGAAGTATGAAAGATTAATTGAACAATTTGTAAGTAGCAATGTCATTTAACTTCTCTTGTTTTATAATTAATGAAACAACAAGACAACTTTATATTGATTATATCGATTGTGCTTTGTCATGTCGTATTAAACATGCAGGAACAAAGTATGGAATGCAACCAACATAGGAGATTTTGAGAGAATGCATGAAGCATGGCTTCGAAAGAATGCATATTGTTTATGAAAGACTTGGTGCTAAGGTATGTTTTTTGATTTATGTAATCATGTATATTCTACTATATATATACATGTAGATATACTTACTACAATTTATTTCTATGTTTGTAGATGTAAGATGAAGGGGCGAAACATAAAAAATAAGACGATCAAGAAAACATTATGTTAAAAAACTAAAGTACAATATCGTCTACAAATGATGAAGAAATGAGGCATGCACAAAACTCGAGTGACGACAACAATTCAACTGATGAATAACAATCAATATAATTGAATTTTATTGTAAGTTGTATGTTTTGGAATATATTTGTATCTGAAAATCAAGGATTTTGTTTAATGTACTCAACATATTGCCCCAATTGCATGAGGACATGTTACCAATAAGTGTAACAATTACATATTGGTATTAATTTGATTATTGTGGGCCTTTATGTTGTCCCTTTTTGTATGAAAATTGGTCTCTTATTCATATATAATAAAATGAGTTTCTTATTTCATAACATTGTCAAATGTTGTAAAATGTTGCACTCCTGAATAATTAATATGTGAATGATTTACATTGTTACAAATAACATAGGTGTGATTTGTTGGATAACACATTAATGCAATCATTATATCAAAATGCAATAACAAAAATATAAAGCAATATTATTATATAAAAAAATGATCTTGAAATGATTAATTGAAAATTTGTAAAAAATGATTAATTAAAATATATACATATCAGTGCACTGTATTCTTTTGAACTCACTAGAGAGTGTGTGTCCTAATATATTAAGTGATGCATTTTGAGAAGTCATATGCACTGGTTAACATTAATTATAATAACACACTACTTACAAACTATTGAGAAAAGGCATCGTTCCATAAACGATATAATGCACAATAATATTTATCATTTCAAAATTATACAATGCTCATATTTAAAATATACATTTTGGATCTAAAAATAATGTATGCACCAGTGCGTTACTTTTGTTATACACACTGTGGCTCTAAATATTATTTACACATCAATGCCTTTACTATAATATACACACTGGTGCTTAGTAAAAATAATGGCGCTGACATCTCACCTCGAATATTCGAAATTTCACTACCATTTGGTGCACATGATAAAAAAGACATAGATATGTACTAATTATACAAGCACCAGGGAATACACTATATTAAACACATCGAGTCTCAACATAACTTAATCGCACCGATGCTCACTATAATGTAAACACACCGGTGCATAAAAAAGCTAAAATGCATCGATGCTTCATACACAAACAAGGAAAAACCAATGCGTGGAAATTATAAGAGCATTAGTGCTCTGCATATGATGAAAAAGGTGGAACCGGTGCACAATAATTATAAACGCACCAGGGCTTTTGTATTATATTAACACACGAGGGTTGATTTCTCAAGACCGCACCGATGCATTTTGACAATAACAACACTGGAAAAAAAAATTGCTACAACCTTTGCCTGCTCAAATTGTTTTAGTTATATGGAACATCCACTAAAACCTCTGCAATCAATAGAGGAGGTTGTAGCGGAGTTTTTTTTTGAAAAATTTGTCAAATTTGTAACACTAAAAACCTTCGCTAGAAGGTGTTCTCCTTGTAGTGATTATGGATTTGTATCTGTTAATCTTATGAGAATTCAAGGAATCATTAGAGGCATCCCTAATGGATTTTCTAGCAAGTTTACACTCATTATCATACCAAGGGTTGGAAATTCTACTTTTTTGTTTACACAAGGCTTCGATAGAGAATTTTTTTATGGAAGTAGAGAGAGTTGTCGTAATATTATTATAGAGGTCTTCAATATTGTTCTTATATGATAGAAGATTTAACTTAGTGTTTAAGTCCTTTAAGAAGAGATCGACTTTATGTTTGTCAAAAAACAAGTGCCTTTGGTTATGAGATTTCTCTTCAATGGGGTTTTGTGCGTGAAAAAGTTTAGAGTTAGGGTTTGAGGCCTATGATCAAAGTCAAGTTCATGGTCATTTAAAAGGTCAAAATTTATTGTTTGGTTGTATACATGAATATCTTAAATCACATAATCCACAACACTGCTACCCAACCCATGGAGACAAGTAATCTGGTTAGATTCCGACCACTTTGTTAGACCATTGCAAATGATTAGATCTTGAGAGTTGCAAAGCTTGATTAGCTCAGTACCATACAAATTTTGAGTCAGGTCTTTCGAATTTATTTTGTCTCTATTAACTAAAACAAGGTCCTCATCTAGCCATAAAAAATTAGGATGGGAATCATTATGCTTTGCAATTATTATTATATTTCTTATACTTTACAATTATAAATTTCTTTCAAAAATTATTCATATGTTTTTTTAGTTAACTTTATAAGCCATTATTTATATCAATGAACTTAACAATTTTACAAATGTTTTAAAGAAATTTAAATATGAATAAAGCAATATCAAATATTTACTTTACCCATCTCTTAAACCACATATAACATAAACATTTACATTTGATTTAATTTCCAATCAAAATAATAATAAGAAAAAAAAAAGCACATGTCACAATTTAAATTAAAAAAAATGTTTAATTGATATATTCAAAAAAACATCAATTTAAATGGAAAAAAAATGTTGAATTGATATATTCAAACAACATCAATTTAAATTGAAAAAACAACATCAATTTAAATTGAAAAAAAAAATGTTGAATTGATATATTCAAACAACATAAAAAATAATAAGATATAAGAAAATATGTCTCCAACTTAAATGAAAAAAATAAAATATTAAAATGATATCTTCAAAACCCACGATTTTAAACAAAATGCAAAATGAGATTATAGATAGATTTAACAATGTTTAATTATAAGAATTAGGAAGATTTAAAAAAAAAAAACATAAACTCTATCTTTCATAAATAATCATAATTTTTATTTAAATGAATAATTGTTAATAAATATAACAAAAAATATCTAATTAAAAGTAGGATGAATCACATTCTCCATTAAAGTAAACACCAATAAAAATAGTTAACAATGCTTGATCATTTAATTTTTTTTTATAATTCATAAGTTTCATGGACACCTATAATTTTCATAAAAAAAACATAATAAATGTAAAATAATATTTATTAAAATACATAATAAATATAAAGTTCTAACCCAAAATACATAATAAATATAAAGTTCTAACCTAAAGTTCGAGTTATGCATGGAACATAAATGAAGAAGAGTATACCATGATTCCATCAATAAATATGGAGTAATCAAAATGAGAAACCATGCCTCTCATTCCAAGGGGATGTCTTAATTCCACTTAATCATCACGATCACCAAGAAGATAACTACCAATTCTTCCCTTAATCTATTATTAAAATGAATATCATTAAAAATAATTTCTTATTATTATTTTTAATCTACCTTTGTTATATTTTTTTTGATATGATTTTTTTTTGATATTTTTTGATATGATTTTTAATCTACCTTTGTTATATTTTTATGTGTTTATGTTTTATTATGAAGTTAACATATCAAATTTTTTTAGGACATGTAGCAGGCCCTAGTTACATCCATGGAAGCCATGGTTATTGCAATTCCAACATAGCAGTAGGCAGAAGGAATCAAAGAGTCTTTTTAATGTTCCAGGCATCTGAAGAGCAAGTATGATTGTGATCTCTTCAACTATCTCGAACACAATGCATCGACATGTCTCTCCCTCTATACATACGCAAGCCTCTACTTTTGCATCGGCTGTTGAAGACCTTAAAGGACTGTATTGCAGAAAGATGGAATCCACACCATGGGAATGGTGGATATACTTGATGAAATGCCTGACAGAAGAATGGGGTGTGTGGCTTGACAACATTACAACATCAACATTGTCATATTCCTTTCCATCTTCAGATTTCCTTCTACATGTGTTCAGTCCAAACCAATTTATGTGCTTCAGCTTAGGACCTCTATTGGTGGCCAGAACATCTCTGGCACCAATCTCCAGGTCAAGCATACCTCTTAACAGGCTTGTAATACAAACTGCTAAATTTCCTAGGCAAGCAATTCCTGCATCAGAAATAGTGGCATTTACTATTAGAGCTTTACTGATGTCGAATTATTCCAAGGCAATATCCGACAGCCATGACAACTAACAAACCAAGTATATAATCAATAGGTGCAACCTGTATCTGATTTCCTGCAATAAACCCATTTCAAAATGCAATGCAAGCAAGAAGTTTTCCCAATCTCCTGAGAACCAAAATTTATAATTCCTGCACAACATTCACATTGTCGTCCCTGCACATTTATAACAAAGTTAGGGCTTGACAAACAAGGAAGTTTTCCTCAACTTCTCATTCAATTGCTTAATTAAAAAACTCCATACTATACGTTTCTAATGTTTTCATTACTGTTTATCTCAAGGCCCACGATCCCATTTGAAACTAAATAGATGAGGAAACAATAAAGTAACTTACTTTGATAAAGATGATAGAGAGAATACGAATAGAATATTATTTTTTACGTACTTTCCAGTCACAAATTTGATTCTTCATTCAAATGAAGTGCTGTAAATAAAAAAAGGGAAGAAATTCTCGAGCCTTCCACGTAAAGAGTTGGTTCCGTTATGTGTGTATATATCTTTATTATAGCACGGATGATAACGAATACAGCATGGACGAGAAAGAAAGATACGATAATATGAGTGTACGTTATACGAAGAAAATATAAAATATCTCTTTCATCAAAATCAATATATACTTAGGGTTATTTTGTTGTCTAAGTACATAGAACAAGGGTTACTTTGATAAGGTATACTTAGGGTTACCTTGTTCTCTAAGTATAGAGAACATGGGTTACTTTGATAAGGTAACCCTGGGTTATTTTATTAAGGTTACCTTGCTCTCTAAATATATAGTTAATATAAAGAGAATCAACTTTTGGGTTTATCATGGACTTTGTTCCTTTATAGGAAAGTTATCTTAGCTCTATAATGTTGAAATACTAAGAAGAGGGTGAATCATTATGAGCATTTTTTACCACTTTTAACCATAATATATTTAAAATTCAATTTACTGAACATTATTCAATAGTTTATTACTCATGCATAATAAACAACCACAGATACACAATACACCTATTTATGCATCCAAAATTTACGTGAAAACTCAAATGGGAGAAAACTACAGAATGCTTTCTTATATATATCAAGAATACATTCATTGGAAGCACCAACTTCTCAATTCTCCAACACCAACTGGGAGGAGGCACCAACCCCCTGATTTACAAGCTTCAACCTGAAGGAAGCTACAACTCCCTGAATTCTCCAGCTACAGCTGGATGGATGCTCCAACCCCTTAGTTTACAGGCTCCAACCTGAAGGAAGCTCCAACTCCCTATATTCTACAACTCCAACTGAAAGGAGTTTACGACCCCCTGATTTACAGGCTCCAACCTGAAGGAAGCTCCAACTCCCTATATTCTCCAACTCCAACTGAAAGGAGTTTACGACCCCCTGATTTACAGGCTCCAACCTGAAGGAAGCTCCAACTCCCTGAGTTATCAGGCACCAACTGGAAGGAGGCTACAACCCCCTTTCCTTGCCCCATCCTGCAGCCCCAAAATATAAGTGTAGATTCAAACTATCACTACCACCGATCAACCTGTAACTGGTATTGTCATCAACCAACCTGTCACTGTCACAGTCACACCAACCCGTGACTACCACTGTGACATCAATCAATCACTGTCACTTTGTCACATCAACCTGTGCCTAATGATTAACTAATCATCCAACATGTCACTGTCCTCGTCAACGTCACTATCACCGTCACTGACATACCATCATCAACCAACTATAACCACATCCACTCACATGGATACAAAAACCATCACCATACCATGTACTAGAACCTGTATCATAACATGTACCTCAACCATGTACCATACCATGTACGTCAACCATGTACCACAACTTGTACTATGTCATGCATCGACCATGTACCAAACCTATACCATATCATGTATCGACCATGTACCAAACCTATACCACATCATGCATCAACCATGTACCAAAACTATACCATACCATGTAGGAAGATCACCAAGAAGTGCCTCTAGCAATGTACCATATCATCATCAACTCATGAAGCATAACATCACCAAGATGTGTCTCCATATCATCATGTACCATTAGATATGTCAAGTGTAGGTGCCAAAACATCAATGATGAGCATCCAATCATATACCTCAATTATATATCAAAACCATGTACTATGAAATGTGCCTCATCCATATACCATATCACTCATGATATGTCTTAATCATGCCATGCACCATATACAATAATATATCATCAATGAAGTTCCTCCAACATGTGATAACATCACCATGACATATACCAAACCAGATACCAAGATAGCCAAGATATCTCTCTAATCAATGTACCATGACGTCGCCAAGATGTTTTTAAACATGTATTGGTCAACATCACCAAGACATGCCTCAAGCATGAACCACAACATCCAATGCATATACCTCAAACATGTGCCATATCACTCATGATATTCCTCAAGCATATATCATACAACAAACCATATGCCAAGTATCCAAGATGTGCCTCAAGATATATACTAAAACTCACAAAGACATGTCTCAAGAATGTATCACAACATCCAATGCATGTACCTCAAACATGTGTCATAACCTCATCAAGAAGTGTCTCAAAAATGCATTAATATCACCAAGAAATGTACCTCATACATGTACCAAAATATGCCTCACACCATGCACATAATATGTGCCTCAAGCATGTGCCAATGTCTCAACAAGATACCAAAGACACACCTCAAGCACACACCATAACATCACCAACATGTAACCTTCAAGGCATGCATATAAAAATGCCTTTAAACCTGTCGCTGACCTGATGCACAAGATTTCAGACCTGGAATTCTTCCTTAGCCTCAACAACTAGGTAGTAACATCCTCCCCAAATTTGTCTTTTCCTCGTGATACTAAGACCAGTCGACTAGTGAGGCCTCGCAGGACAAGGGCCCTACAACCCACAAGGGTGCCTCATGGGACACCA
>JASDQU010711980.1:20037-35415 GCA_032191745.1 Picea mariana | reverse complement strand
GCTTCTATTAGGTCTTCTTACATCCGCCTTATTCTATTTTATTGAAAGGTCTTATTAATATTGACCTTTATTACATCCGAATACATTGATCTACCTATGTGCGGGTTAGGACCTTAACACCTTCACACAAGTTTTAGCAGAGGAAAACATATTTCCCTTCAGTTCTTCCCTATCAATGTAGTGGCCCAAAGTATTACCAATACTTTAAAGAGCATCATCACTCCAACAGTGGAGGGGATTATGTGGAAGAAAAACCCAAACTAGAACCATTGATGGAACATCATTCTCCAAATTGAAGTATAGAGTCCATTTGTTCATATACATCCCTCTCGCCCCCAAAAAATAAGGTCCATTATGGAAGATCATGTCCCTATCTTCCTTAAATTCAAAGAGAAAGGCATAGAAGCCTATTCCACAGAAAAAATGGTCCATGCAACCCTTAATGTGAGGTTTCCAATTCTTTTGAAGCCATGAAGCCACTTTCTTTAGAGATGGCCATATTCAAGTGAATTGGTCGATCAGGCCTCAATCAACAATATCCAGAGACAAAGACTTGAGGAAGTAGGGGGTAAATTGACCTCAAGTATTTCTTCTAATTTATTCACAAAGCGAGATGGATGAGATTTGGAATTGTTGACAAAGCTCATGACCATAGCTTGACATGCTAGTGCTTCTTCAACCAAAGGGGGTTTCCCCCCTACTCTTCTCTCCATCGCACTAAGGCCCAAAAACTAGGGTTTCATAGGTTTCTCAGAGAGATATCTCGAGAGGTGTTTTTTACAACCCGAGTGGGGTAGATGTTTCACATCTATAACACTAACCACGCCATTAAAAAAATCAAATAACAAAAAATAATAATACTTCACAGTTAGCTTAACAATCAAATCAAACAAAACTAAATTAGATACAAATACAAATGTTTACATTAAAACAATTCATTTCAACCAAAATTAGCATATCTTAAGGAGATTATAGATAAGGAAATAGATTTCACATACCATAATGAGATTTACCTGAAAAGTGTATATTGTATGTAGTGTTATTAATGTCTTAAAATGTTTAGTTTTATCTGGTGAGTTTTCCCATGCCAATTCAAATTAAGATATGAGCTCCATTATTGGTGGTGTAACCAATTTGCTGAAGTTTTAATGTGGTAACCATACCCCCCAACAACCCAAACATTGTTTTTTAAGAAGTTAGCATAGTACATAGAGAAACATTCATAGGTCCCTAGTCAATATTGTTCATGTTTTAGATTGGGATGGTATATGATCCTCTTCAAGTCCCCTGTTTCCATTATAGAATAATGAAAAACTCATAAAATACTTTCCTAATGGTTCTTCTTTCATAAATATAAGAATTTCAGATCTTGCAATGAAATGGTAATGGCTCGACAATCCTTATTAATTATTACTCTTATCATAATATTCCATTCTAATGTATTCAAAGCATAATCTTAAATTGAACACCCTAATTTTTTCAATGTAATGATTCAAAAATTGTGAGTGGGCTAGTTAAGGCCAGGAGCATGTCTTTGACAAAAGGTACAAAAGGGTGGGTACACCATAAATAAGCATACCAAGCTCCCAACACAAGATCCAACTATGGTTTTCTTAACTCCCCACTATCTCAAAACCCCTTACTAACCCTGAACCTCTTACCAACTAACCCTAAACACCTTGACCCGTGATCCATGAACCTCAAACATTGAATCCCAAACCCTGAAACCTAGCAACCTCAAATTCCTTACAAAAATAACCATGAAAACATTAAACCTCAACTAGTTACCAACTAAACCTAAACCCCTTACCCATTGACCTTGAACATTGAACCCTTTACCTATTAACCCATAACCCCTTATGTATTAACCCCAAACCTCTTTTCAATGATCCATCAAAATATAACTATTATAACACGTATATTACTACATATATACACTATTATTATTATTATTATTATTATTATTATTTCGTAGTAATGGATAGGGTTTGCAATAAATAAAGGTTGTGTCAAAGCCAAAAAGCTAGAAAAAGTACAAATATTAGGCCCATGCGATAGGTTCCAAATGAAAATCTGATCCAAGTTTTGCCAAAGAGGGATAACCATCCAAAAAACCCTATTCTATCTTTGCAGGTATACTACCTTACATATTGTTGAAGCATACATACTATTTGGAAAAACATTTTAAACACATATGTAAAATAAATGAAATTCTAATTGCTGGGCCTTTGTTGGACTTCTTGTAACCAATTCTTATTTGTATCATTCTCTTCTAGGGACTTGCAATTCTACCCCTTTCCATTAGCAACTTGAAATGCATTGTCTCGTCCCATTTCTAGCTTAGGGGAAATAAGAGGGTCCCTATAGTCCCATGAGGATAATGTTGTAGGGAAAGAGTTTGCATGAGAAGTAGGGTTCACTACACTATTTGGGATGCCAAGATGTGCCATGATGCACTCTGTGAGATTCTTTACCAAATATATTTGAGAAGAGATATTCAAACTTCTACTATGTTGAAGCCTATAAATGCATCTACGTCCTTCTACCAATTTCTCGAATCTACTACATGTTTGGCTATATTAATGGAACAATGATCTCTTCCTACATTTTTTGCTATTATTTTTGTTTAAAATGTCACTACCATCACTCCAATTTGATCCCTATGTTGATGATTCCACACTTAGCTTCTCTAATATCCTTCATACACCACGTGAGACCTTTCTTGAATTCCCCCAACTTGCAAGGGATGCAACACCCATTATTGCAATGATGATGCACCATCCTCCTCCCGACTAATAGAGAGACTGGAGCATAACTAGGGATCACATATATGCAAGGATGCAAACTTAGATTCAAGGGATGGGGCCTTATCTTCCAAATACAAAGATNAAAAAAAAAAAAAAAAAAAAAAGACACAAAACTCACATAATGAACTAAAGTAGGTGCATATCTTGGTGATATAACCCACATTAAAATCCCAACTAGACTACCATGCAAATCTTAGTCCTTTGCACAAGTATAAGGAGAAGTGAAGAAATAAGACATTGTTAGTTCATAAATGCATGTTGATTCATAGACAGAACATTTTCCAAGTTATTTATGCTATCTACCATCATACCTAATAACACACTATAATTCGGGGTAGATGAAAGGATGTCCCCCCATTTATATTACTAGTCTCGGGGTTTAAACCAACACCCAAATCTAGTTGATGGTCTACAAAGGAGTTTTGATGCCATAGAATGTGAAAGAAAATGATCTTAAGAAAACTCAAAAATTCTAGAAGTGTTATATTCATTAGACGAGCTAAGAGAGGTTGTCTAAGTATATAATTGTATTGAACTGCTTAAACAAAAATCAATGAGACTCCCACCACAAATGCTTCCCTTCACCCTTGGGCTTTAAAGAGAAGAATGTCTTTAAGTAAAGCTAAATCTATTGCTTCATTATTCATAATAATCCTTCTTCCATGCATAAATAACTTCTTTATTCACTCCAAAGTCAAGAATGGCTCCCCTACACCTACCACCCCACACTTGTATTATTATTATACATATACTATTTTACTATATTATTTCATACAACTTTTACTTTGAAAATGGAGCATTGGACCAAAATTGGTGTGAATTTCAATGAAATAGATGAAAATTTGTGAAGTTTGACGAGTAGGTTTCATTTATTCAATATCTAATTAACACTAGGTTCCATTTGCTTTATTATACATATCGCAGGTCAGGTATATAGTGATGAGTTCGCATTGACCTGATATTAGTTTAGGCATTGACCAAAAGAATTTCACCATATTCTAAAGTTTAACTTTAGCAAATCATTTTTTTTGTTTTCATAAATTATTTTAAAACTGATTTATCTCTTGAATGATTGGTTGATCAATTGAAAGTCTTATTGCAGAGGGGTTGATGTTGTAATCATATTTTTCCATGAGTGGCAGAAGTGAAAAATATTTCAACTAATATTATGCATGATGTATCGTATTAGAGCATTAAAACGTGGGTGTTTTTCTACCCAAAAAATGTGTTGGCCAATCTATCTAGTTGTGAGTTGGATTCGCAGGATAGAAATTGAAAAAATAAATGTACAGAGACATGACAAAGTTGGATTCGTGATGGAAATAAAAAAAAAAGGAATGTACATAGACATGATAGCACAATATATGTCCCATCTGCATTACATCTCATTGCATTTTGAAAAACAAAAAATTAACTTAAAAAACTTACATTACACATCGTAGTTATTAAATTTCATACTTTGTTATTTACCTCGGTGGCAAGTATTGTGCATGCTAATGCTATGCAGACTTGTTTTTGAACATATAAATCATAGTTAGGTTGAATTTCATTGGAGATTTAGTGAGTTTCGGGGTTTTCTAAAATTGATTTCCATGTATCAATTTTTCTAAAATTAATTTCCGTGCATTGACTTTGAGGAGGTTCAAATGTTAATCTTGGGCACCATTTGAATTAGTTTTCACCATTATACCCTTGTGTAAATGGCTTTGGAGTTTTGAGAAATTTCATGATTTCCTAAAATTTATTTCCATCCATGGTCTTTAAGGACGTTCAATATCAAGAAAGAGAATGGAGATGCATTCTGCATAAATTGACATAGAGATTCCATCCATATCCTTTTAGTAGTTTTAATGGAAAAGGAAGCAAATTCATTAGTTTTTAAATATGCCATGAATGCATTAACTTGTTTGTGTAATAATTCCTATAGGTTATGGCATTGGAAATTATCCATATCCATTAAAATTCTTTCCAAGAAGCACAAGATTAGGTTTTAGAACCCAAAAATTGAGGTATTGGATCTCTTATTAGTCCCTGCCCTTCGAGCTAGTAGGGACTATTATAATCATTTTTTTCTAATGCTATTAGTTTGGCATGGAAACCTATGAGCTTTGATTGTTTTAAAGCTAAGTTTTGGTGAATTTATACATTTTTCACACTCTCATTTTATTTTTTAACACAAGTTTGAAGTTTGAGGCCTTATTTGGCCTCTTCCTAAGGCACAACCTTGCATTGTCCATGGATTCCTTACTTTAAAGCACATATTTAAGTATTAATTTTTCCCAAGTGAATTAATGCTAGAAATGAATCTAGCATTACTCATTGACATTAAATGTTTCAATGTTTGTTCCATGCATAAACTCATAAACCATATCTCATAGTACATTTTCTCAACTTCCACATACACAAGCATGCAAACTCTGCCACCTACACAAGCATGCAAACTATGCCACCTACATGTAAATGTGTTGGTTCGGTTCTCTATCCTTTAGAAAAGCACCTGGTTTGTCTGTAAATTTCTACTCTCTGGTGGGAGAATCCTCCATTATATTTAGATAAATTTCTACTCTTTGGTCAGAACATCCTACTCTCTGGTCTGGTCGGAGAACTTGAAGCATCCTCCAACTTTGTGATTGTTGTCAATATGATATATAACAAGTGTTTCATATGGTACCCGTGGATTTTGTCCGCTCTCTATAAATACCAGAAATGTTTCCTTCAATCAATAATCATAGCAACATCATCAGAGTTTGGTTTTCCGCTTGACGATCTTACACAAAAATGGTCGTTGGCAACAAATGTGGCGAGGGTTCCCATGGCCGGAGAAGTCCCCTCCCGCAAAGAGGGCAAGTGAAGGCCGCCATTTCCGTTGCTCTTGTGCGATCTGTGTCTTTCGTGGCCTCAGGCATGACGTCTTCTGTGAAAAACTCCTCACGCAGTTCATCCTTTGATGTTTCGCACTCAACTTCTTCTTGACATGCTCGGAATGTATGATTTGGGATGATTTGGGTTGAGGGTATGAGAATTTGCAATGCAAATAACTTTTGTTCATATTTTTCTTGATTTTGTTGTCAACATACGAAAAATATGTCTACAAGAGAAAAATTGGGTAAGATTAGTGTATTTGGTGAAATTAAAAATATACATGTAGTTTATGTTGGTTCAAGAAATTCTGGAGATGGCGACTTGTTGTTGTTGATTCATTTATATTGTTGGATATGGAGGCTCGATTGTTATTGCACGGTGTAGCTAGAATCTGATCCTTATGCATTTTCCACTACTTCTGGTCTGGATACATGGCTAGTATCAATTTTATTCATTCTACATGGTGAGTATCAATTGTATTCATTAGAATGAAACAAATAAGTACAAAAAAATTGTGAATATATTCAAGAAATGACTTTGAATTTCATTGATTTTGTTGCTTCGGTAATTTTTTTCACTTCCCCAAATTACTGAAGCAATTACAAAAATTGTTGTTGAAGTAATTGTTATCACTTCCCCAAATTACAAAAAATTACAAAGCTGTGTGAGAAACAAAATTTTTCAGTTTTTTTAACAAATTTTGTCTCCATCCCATAAATCCTGCCAGGTAGGGGGCACTGAACAAATAAAATTATTTCTATTCTACAGTAGAGAATCCTCATCCCCAGTGCCCATGACAACCAACATAAACATTGGTGATTATAGTAAAAAAACATAATTTTTTAGTCACCTTTATGAAAGTTGGTAACCATAAAAATTGAACAATTCATTTACATTTGTATTTTTTAATACGAAATAAGGTCGGTTTTTTTATTTATTTATTTATTTATTTATTTATTTTTTGGAATGTGTTTGGAAAATTGGAATGTGTTGTGCAGATAGATATGTGTGAAACAACATTCTGATAAATCTATCTCATGACATATCAAATGTATTTTTCTATTAATTATGGAATAAGGTCATTTTGTTTTTCATCTTTTTTTTATTATGTAGAATGTGTTTGGAAAATTGTAACCGTGTTGTGCAAATGGAGATGGGTGAAACAACAGTCTGATAAATCTATCTTCAGACATCTAAGAATAACTTCTAGGCATATAAAA
Organism: Picea mariana; assembly: GCA_032191745.1. Taxonomy (NCBI): domain Eukaryota; kingdom Viridiplantae; phylum Streptophyta; class Pinopsida; order Pinales; family Pinaceae; genus Picea; species Picea mariana. The sequence goes on along the minus strand of JASDQU010711980.1, from coordinate 28,526 downwards.
TGTAGAAAATAATAACTCCTCTTAATTCTTTATAAAATACAGTATTTTGTATCATGTAAATTACCCATAACAATTTGCATTTGTAATAGGCGTTGCAAGGTTTTTTCCCTTGAAAAGATGTACTCAAATGTAATTTATGTGCCTGGATCATATAGTTCATTCCACAGGCTGGTTATTATTCTCCATATATAAAGTTCATATGGACTTTTCTATTCATCTATACAATTTATTTATTCTGAAGTCTAGTTAAGTGAAGTACATGTACTCTGCTTTAGATTTATTCAATGATTTATTTTTTAATAATAGGACAAGAGTTTTCATTTTTGTAGTCTATGGCTTCCTTACCTAATCTTTTTCTTGAAGATAATCCAAAATAAAGGGGAATGAAATGTGTTTTTAGATGCATTTAATTTTATCAAGGAACTGCAAAGTTAATTATACTTGCCTGAGGGGTAGCGTTTTTATTTTTCTCAAACCTGTATTCGTGCATGATCTAGTCTGACTTATGTCCATTGGGAGCATGGAAAATAATTGCTTACCTTGCCCAATAACTTCGAGCTCATAATCTGTCAAAAAAATCAAGGATAGCATTCTGGTTATATGTTGCCGAGAAGTCTCATCCGCCAGGAGAATGCTTTCCACGTACTTCCCATGCAAAAGGTGGTATGACATATGGTATACATCCTTGACTCCCACAACATCGAAGGACAGGACATCATCAGATGGACATGTGTCCGCCCATTCCATCACATCTTTGTACTTCCTTACTAGGCTTATGCACCTAATTGTAAGAAACATTGAATTCCTATCCCGATATGATGGAATTAACCTAAAGTCTTCCATATCAATATATTCAGAAAAAATTAAAAGGCTAAGAAAAAGAAAAAATTTCATTTTTAATAACAACAATTGTTTGGTCAAGGCGATTTGCGCACCTGGGTAATATATTTCATCTAAAACTATACTCAAAATATTAAGCTGTTGTAAATTTTACAATCAAGAAACTTCTCGAGCAGCTTGTGATTGTGCCACAAATGGTGCAGAATTCATGAGCTTTCGGTAACAAGTCTCAAACTGAAGCAGGAAAATCATTCTCAAAGGGTTAGACTTTAAACATGGATTCCCAATGTTGATAAGTACCGGAGAATAATGTCAAAACTATCTTATATTTTGAGATTTTAAGTGATTTGCTATACAATCAGAAGATTCTAGTTTCAAATGAGGAAGAATCGTGTTGAGGATGACCCTTTTTGTTCATCTATTCCTCCATGCAAACCCTTATACATAGCCTTGAAATAAAACCTACATTATTAGTCAACAACCGAAAGCGACATCTCTATGTTCTTCATAAGACACTACAAGTATTCCTCGCCATGTTTTACCGCAAACCTTAAGCACTAGAAATTATCGATCATGGGGATTGTTTCTAAATATGAAGGATGGTAAACATTTTGCATCGAGTTGCACAATTGTAGCAACAAAATAGACAAACTTCAATGCCATTGAGTGCTAAATGTTCATTTAAAGTTTTGAAAGCTGAGAAACCAACTCACAAAAGTTCATGGAAAGTTTCACAAATGCAACATCATCGATGAATCGGGAGCCTTGGTCTTAGTTAGTGTTAAAACTCTCTCTAAAATCAAAGTGTTTTCATCTTGTTGGCAGGGACTTGTTGCTCTGCAACCCTACTTATTTGTAAATACAAAATAATCCATTTTTACTTTTTATGAAAATATTAATTCAAACATGGAATGAATTATAAAGATTAGACATAGTAGTTTTTCTTAGATATTTATCCATATATAAGGTTCTAGTAAATGTTGCTAAGCATTATAATATGACAATGATTTATAGCTCATTAATCAACAATACCAAAATAGTGTAAGTGAATCCCCTCCTTGGCTTTCCATGTGGCTTTGTGTGACCCAAGGAGTCCACAAACCATAGTTCCAAATGCTAGCACTTTTAAGCATGATAATATGACAATGATTTATAATCCATTAATCAACAATACCAAAATAGTGTCAAGTGGATCCCCAATAGTGTCAAGTGGATCCCCTCCTTGGCTTTCCATGTGGCGTTGTGTGACCCCAGGAGTCCACTAACCATCCATATCAATTTCAAAGGTAAACTTTGTAGATGAACAAGAATATTTCACTTACAAATAAATTAAATATTAGAATTATAAATCCAACAAACTCTATAAACATTTATTTGATGTTATATATATATATATATATATATATATATATATATATATAATATTATTGTTGCCACTATGCATGATGATCAATTCACATATACATGTGATGGTATAATATCAAAGTTTAAATTCTTGAACAATGATTTATTATGGTTGGAAAAATATTTTGAGTTCATTTAATTTGATGGCATATACAACATGATATGATCCCTTATTTGTGCATTGAAATATTATCCATGGACAAGGATCTTTACCAATGTTTTGTATAATAAAGTACAAGACATAAACATCAAACAATTGATTATTATACCAAGGGATTCCATGAACAATGAGGCTTAAGGATTATTGCATTTTCCTCTTTAAAAGGGATTCCATGAACAATTAGGCTTAAGGATTATTGCATTTTCCTCTTTAAAAGGGATTCCATGAACAATGAGGCTTAAGGCTGGCTGCATTTCCCTTTTAAAAAAGGCCAGAAACAACTATAAAGTTTGGTGTGGATGTAATTTTTATTTTTATGAATCCCTTATTTATTATTTAAAAGGAATTGTAGAGTTAGAATTGAAAATATAGTATAACTGTGTAATTTTCCTAAGCACTTACTCAATAATGACAACATTACTATATCAAGGGATACCATGAACAATGAGGTTTATTTAATTTCCCTCGTTAAAAGGCGAGAAGCAAATATAAAGTTTAGTGTGGATGTAATTTTTATTTTTATGAATTCCCTAATTATTTAGAAGGAATTGTAGAGCTAGAACTGAAAATATAGTACAACTGTGTAATTTTCCGAAGCACTTACACAATAATGTCATCATTTACAATACATCACAATTATATCCTCAACGTGGATCATTTGGAGGCTCAAGGAATGTCTTCTACAATGAAAAATGTATTTGTTCGACTGGAATCTGTATTATGTATTTGGAAGTTTATCTTTATGAAATAACAAAATTCTTTACATAATTTTCTTTTATATTTAAAAGTGTTTATGTCCTCTCGTCACATGGATCACATTGCAATGTTCTCTTATGATCATCATTTCTCTGATCGTCTCTAGGTTATAATGGTTTAATTTTTTATGTTTTATTGATGGATACCTAGTTATGCGTTGGTGTTTGATCACTTAATTTCATAATATATTATGTACTAAAGTTATGTACTTCCTTGCTATCATATCCTTTTAGTATATTTATAGATATGATTTAATTTATGTTTTTAACAATTTATGTCATAAAGAGTATTACTACAAAAACTTATAGTCGTTAAACTGCGAATGATATATAATTGTTATATTAATCAAGATCATATGTGTTATTCCTAAAAGGTGTAGATGTGTTGGCACAAGGGTAGACCCAGGGTTCAGTTCTAACAATGCACCAACAAGCCCTAACTACTAGTCCTTTCAGCAACACCTGCGAAGTAGATGCAGTCTTACCCGAAGTAGTTATAAGGGGTTGCAGGACATAGGTGTCTACAACTAGAGGAAATACAAAGTGGGTCTAAAAATAATAGCAACACAACAGCTAGATATCAGTTACCAACTTAAACCTACTTCGCACAGTTATATCTCAGATCTAACACAATGATACAACAACAGAATAATCAGAAGGCAAAGAACACAACATCAATCACACATAACACTAGAAATATGTGGTTCACCCTCTCCCTAGGGCTACATCCACAAAATTGTGTTTCTTCATATTATATGAAAACATACAGTTCTATATGTGCTCTTAGCTTGTAGGTCTCTCTCTTCTTCTCTCTCTCTTTCTCTCCCCTCCCTACGCACCCAACTGCAGGGTTGATCTTCGCACCTAGCTGAAGATCTTACAATGCAGGAATTCTCTCATACACAACACTTCTCTCTCACACAACAACCCTCACTCATTATCTCAACACAAATCTATCCAACGACGAACTCCAAACGACTAGGCCAACCCATCCTAGGTCCTCTAGACCTTTATTTATACATTACAATATCTCTCGGACAACCTTAGGTCAAAACCTAGGTGTCAAAACCCTAAATACCAAAACCCTAAGTCCACTTGACCCACGTTTTCCTAGCTTCGCCAGCCTATCTTTCCATCTTTCTCGTGAGGTGCTTCAAAGCATCCATTGGTGGATTTTTCCACTTGCTGAGTTGTCCACAATCCATCTTCCTTATTGATCTGTCGTCCTCGATCTCCTCGTTCAATTACTTGATTTCTCTTACTTTGCTTCTTCTTTTCTGCTTCTTTGGCCACTTCGACCTAATCTCAGTCAATGTGTCTTCCGCGTAGTTCGCATTTCATCTTTTCTCTTCCTTTTTCTTCGCTTTCTTCCTTAATCCATACCCAAGTCCCAACAAGATATTATAGAAATCAATGTCACTGATCTTTTATACACTTATAGAAAACTCATATATTATACATTATTTGTGTAAAATTTCATAAGTTTTTACTATTATTAGTCAAAGCATTTGATATTTTTTATTTTCATTACTTCAACTAATTGATCTTAATATTGATAGGCCAGCCCCACATCAATTTTCAGTGGATACTCCTAATCTCTCCAAAAATAAGATGAACAATGATATTCATACTAAAATTTATAAAACCTACCTTTTGTTATTTTTCTCTTTTTATATATTCATTGGGATGTTTTTTTCCCCTTATAGCTTTTACTTATTGTATTATTCATAGTCCCATGGTCTAAATTTGACCTTTAATTAACATTAGCATATAAATTAAATATTTTCAATTTAAGTTGTTATTAAGTTCATAAAACTAGGATTTAATATATATCTATTTGAAAGATGTAAGTAAAATATACTTGAAACACCAATTATGATGATACTTGTACTACTAAAAGGTATAGATGATATGAAACATGGAAATTTAATGTGATTCTTATTTTTTACATTTACTAAAAAAAATATTGTACTCCCTCAGTGTGTAAAAGTGTAGAATGTTTTTTATAATTAGTAAATTCATGTGATAATTTTTTTTATTGTTAATTAGAGTGATACATATTTATAATAATTTTAATTTTTTTGTTAGTATTGTCTAATAAAAATAGAATAACTACAAATTTAATAAATATTTATTTCGAATTATATTAATATTAAAATCTAATGATTATACAACTTACTTGTAACTCAAGTATAGATTTATTAAAAATAATAATGATTATTCAATTACTCATTTCTGAATTAATATCATCACACATTTTGAACCCATTATTTAGACCTATCTAAAGACTTAAGGGCTTTTAGTATATTATGCCTCTAAATAATATGTTAGTTTGGGTTTACTATTAGTTGTAAAAGGGATTTTAATATACCTATGTTACACCCAGCCTATATAAGGGTGAAAAGTAGTACTCCTAACTTTCAATATATCTATGTTACACCTTACACCCAGCCTATATAAGGGTGAAAAGTAGTACTCCTAACTTTCAATATATCTATGTTACACTTTACACATGAAGTATTTCACTCATCTAAAGTAAGGGGAATTTTCCTTGAATATGTATGCCAACCTTTAGTAATCATAGCACTGCCCTCGTACTATCTCCCATTGATATAAATTCTCCATGTCTTGGGCCCTCGACCATATTCGTGAGTATGGCCAACATTGGGACTATTTTTGTTATTCAGAATTCATAAGTTGGTATGGAGGGAGCGTAGTTGCATTGAGGATTGATTCCTCGTTAATAAGCATTAAAAGTCAGTGGGTCCCACTTGCATTCCTTCCTACCTTCTCTTTCTCCTTATTGATTTGACCTCCCTATTTTGTTTTTTTTGTCAACGCTCTCCCTTACAACCTCCCTCTCTTCTATGCTATAATGATTCCTATCCCTCTCTATATCATGAAGCCCTTATGAATCCTAAAGTATTGGAGTTCCCTATATATTCCCCCTCTATTCTCTATATTAGATAAGGGGAAAGAAGACCAAGATTCATAGGATTTCCAACATGCATGCATTGCATAAAAGGATCACTTATGTACCTCTTTCCCATGTGTTCCACTTTTCATATGCCCCATCGATAGAGAAGAAAGTTTGGATAGGTCAGTACCTCCCCAAGGTTCTCTCTGGTTGGAGGGGGGAAGAAGGATATTATATAAAATAAAAAAAGACCAATGAATGAAGAAAGATAGAGAGGGAAATATCCTATTATATGGTCTCTCAATAGGTCTCTTACTGATATTATGGAATATTTCAATATGAGAAATATCTCTGTCTCTTATAATGAAACTAGGAGTCTCTTGGAGAATATTATTGACAAATGCAAGGAGTTCTGGAGGATGAGTAACACATAAGAACCAAAACAACAACGGGATTCTACAAACACATAGGAGGAGGGAGAGAACACTAGATACTAGTGAGGATAACTTAGTTGACGTAAGTATGTTGTTGGTCTAAGAGGAGGGGCTTACATGAGGCTCTTGGCCTAATGATGCCAATTATAAGATAAGAATCAATTATGTTAGATAAGCAGAGGATAACTTTGTGGTAATATAGATAAGTGTCTGGGTGTAAAGTGTAGTGTCAAATCCCAAGTGATGCGACCAAGTAGGGAGGGAGAGGTAGGTAATAGTGGAGTGGTGGTGTGGAGATTGCAAGGTTGGAATAGGAAGAGACGAAAGAAATCTAGGGGAGCACGACTATAAATTTTATGTTGTATCAACCCATGTAGTGTTGTAGCTAATAGATAAACAAGGATTTCCCAACAAATAGACAAATTCACCTTACAACTAGTTCTTCATCCATCCTCCCAAACCCACTTGTAACATTCATGCATTTGATTTCTATTATCTCTTCTTTCCTTCCTTCTTTCATAAGAAAGCTAGTTCTTCCATACTCATAATATAGAAATAACCAGAGATAATTTAGGGAGAACAGATGTAGCATACAATGGTGGAATTCCACTTGGAAAGAAAATCCTAATGGTGGACACACCTTCTAACTACACAACTACAATATTGAAATCCAAAATTTCACTTTTGGAAACTAATTTTTCACTTTTTTAATTTAATATTCACGCTTTTGGAATCCGATTTCATACTTTTTGCATATGATATTTACACTTTTAGACTCCAATTTCACACTTTGGAATAACCAACCTTTACTTATTTTTGGAGGGGCTTAGATTTAAATTAATACAAGTTTAGTCAAATCGATGGTTTTTAACAAATCTTGTCCAATATAGCTCACATGTTCCAAATGGAACATTTGCAATCATGTCCTTGTCTATTTATAAATATCATATAAAAGAATTAACTTGTTTCTATAATATCTCATGTGAATTCCATTGTCATATGTTGGAGGGCCTAGTTGACTAGTCGATTAGGTCGATCGATCAACCAAATGTAATATGTCAAATGACTACAGAGATAGGTCAAATAGTTGGTCAAGTTGGTCAATCAACGGGACAAGTCAACCAACCAAGGTAGTAATAACAGTTGTAACTACCTACCACTATTACAAGAGTATAAATAGATGTAAACATATGATGTACATATTGATGATTGATTTGGTATAAAAACTACTACCTATTGTTGGTTCCATTGCTACTTTTATCCTCTCTCACCGTATATGTATGTATTCTTGTATATTACTTATAGATTGTTTATGTATAGTATGTTGTGTGACTGCACTACTAGTAACTTCTCTATGTAATCCCTTTGATTACAACATTAGTTCCATGGCTAGTAATACATGAAACATGACTATGTAATAGTTGCATGCATGCATAGATGCTAAGTGTGGAGGATATTTGTGAGTGGTGAAAATGTAAATTAGACAATTACTTGAAAAATTATGCTAGGAGAAAATGACTAACAACTGCATGGGTGAGGGAACAATTTTTCATTGAAACTAATGAAAATTTCCTAGAGGTAATACTAGAGGAGATAAAGAAATATATTGATCAAGCTGCACATGAATAATAAAATGAAGGATGAGAAATTGATATAAAAAAATCAATGATGGTTGAACCAAATTTTATGATTGGGTCAAATAGATCACAAACGAATTATGTAAAGAACAAGCAGTAGAAGAGCGCACATTCTTAGACGATGTCAAAGCATAGTTCTATTACAATATCCATGACATACCAACATTGTTGCATTCTTAATTGATAAGGGTGTTGATCATATTGTTGAATAAATACCTCCCTTAATAACCCCCATAAATTCTGACTCGAAGAAGAAATAAGAGGAGTGGGAGTACTTTTTGAACTGCAACTAGAAGAAGAACTAGGAAGAGTGGAATACTTTTTGCAAAAATAAACATGATT
>JASDQU010711978.1:8595-18813 GCA_032191745.1 Picea mariana | reverse complement strand
TTTGTCACGACCCAAGTAAAAATGTACCCTTCACTCAAGTATAAACTCTTCTCTTTGTCGTCGTGTCAGGTGACTTAGTGGTGTATGTGCACACCAACCGTCTTATATACAAGAAGAGAGAAGAGTGGTTGAAGGGAAAGACAATATGTGGGATGTGTTTCTTGATGATATGGGTTTGAAGTTTGAACAACAGTGTTGAGTTGGCATTAGCCAACTTGGATCTTAATGAACTAGTGCTAGAGTCAATCACTTTTGATGATGGTGATCCTCTTGAGGGGTCATTCTCCACATCAAAAAATGCACGGATTGCATTGGATATGGGGGAGGAGGAGGAGGATGGAGGAGAGAGCAGTGGTAGTGATGCCTATCTTGATGATTATGACATGGAAGACTCTAGAATCTAGTAATTGCTAGAATCTAGATGGTTGATGCTCGAATGATTAATCATTGATGAACTATGTAGTATGGATGTCATTTCTATCTATATTGATGTACAAATATGCATGTTTTCATATATTCTGCAACTAATTTGTCTTTCTACATATTTTTTTGAATATAAACGCAATATATATAAAAATTTATATATATATAATAGACGCTTCCGGGACGCTTCGCTTCCGAGGATTTTTTGAAAATGACGCTCCCAATGCTTCGCTTCCTAAAAACGCTCCCGCTTCGCTTCGCGCTGCGGCAACACTGGATTGGGTAACAACCCTCAATCATTTCTCCATCTTTATAAGCATTGTAGCAGGCCCAAAGGGGGTCCCCAAGTAGCTTGCCCTCTTGTTTTAATTTTTTGTTTTTTGTAAAGCTTATTAGTGCCTACATCTTGGGTGAGAGTTTGACAAATCCACCCCCCAAAATCGTGAGGCTAGGTGTTAATTTAATTTTCTGCAATTTTTATTCTTTGCCCCACTTGTCATTAGGACAAGGTTGTGTGGCTAGGTTGCTTTAGCTTTAATTTAGTTTATTTCTCCAACCCCCTTTGGCACAAAATAAGAAGGCTTGCCTCCACCTTGTGTCATTGTGAGTGGTTTGTATTTTTGTTTTTCCTTTCAAGTTTTACATGTTTTAGTTGCCTACACCTTGGATGTGAAGTTGGCCTAGCCAACCCCCAAAATAGTAGGCTAGCTTAGTTGTCTATTTCTAAAGTTTATGCTCATGGATTAAAATCATCTAGAGGTAGATCTCATACAACTAAATGCTAGTTTAAGCCCATGGAGACATAGGTCTAATCTCATGCTTTCAAGTTTCCATTTATTTTGCAAGTCTTAGATCTCAAGCATTTATTTTCTTAACTTTGCAAGCAATATGGGCATGTTTATGGTGTAAAGCAATCCACTTTCATTTCAACAAGCTCTTTCAAGTTCTCTATGTGTTTTTCATGCAATAATCTAATGGTTTGGAACTTCATTTCCTACAAGTTTAACATTTCGGTTTTGGCACGTTTTCACACTTTTTGGGCAAGTAAGTCTCACTTTTACACACCTAATCAATCAAATTAACTTATTCCATAGGCTTTGTTATCCCCAACTTTTAGGGATAACTAGGAGATCATGTCTCGAGGCCCACAGGTCCTAGACATGTAGTACCAAGAGCAAGATTGACTTTAGCATGGCCCTGAAGGGCCCACCTTTTCTTTCTTCCAGCATCTTTATCTTGTCAGCAGCAGCAACATCTATCACCATCGGCTTGGTCCTGTGTCAGAGATGGTTCTTGCTCCATGAGGTAATTAGTTCAGGTATGATGGTATGTGTCACTTTGATCATCAAAACCCTTGAATATGTGCATCTGATTCCTTTTTCTAACCACTGCTTGGATCTAACACTTGCCCACTTGACCATGTTTGTGGGGATTGACAAGGTGCCCTAGCAAACCTGTGTCTGTAGGTTTTGGTTTGCCACTGGGAGGGATTTCTGAAAATCCAACACCATTTTTTCATCTTGTTTCCCGCTCACTTATCCCATTCCACTTGTCCGGGCACTGGGTTGACCTACTTTCAGGATTGCACCTTATCTCAAGGGAAGAAGGGGCTAAAGGCCCAGAAGGTAAAAGCAAGCTGGTAAAAGATAAAAGCCTAAGAACAAAACCTTGAGATGCTTCGCCCAAGGATCCCCGAGGAAGCAATAAAAGGTTTCTCAGCAAGAAACAAGAGGGACCCGAAAAAATAAGAAAACAAGACCTAACCAAAGGATAGGGGGTCTCATCACGAGCCATGGGTACCTAGTAGTATGACATTGCCACCAGCTGGTTACCACGCCAGGGCAGTGACTCTTGGTTGCATGGCCAAGGGAAAGGAGGTCTCATCACGAGCCAGCCTTCTCATTTCTGTGAAAGTGTCCCCTGATTAGTTCTTGAACAAAAAAAAGAAAACAATAAAAGAATAAAGAATAAAAGGAAAGAATGGGCTTGGAAAAAATTGCATCAAGGACAAGTACAACTCGCCTTCTAACAAAGGCACCCACAGGTAACATCTCTTGCATCCTTGGCCCTCATTGCACCCAGATGCTTGGACATCCCCTGAGCACATCACCCACTCACATGGCTTGGATGAGGTCTCTTCCAGGAACTTTCCTTTTCCAGTGGACACTAGCCCAATAGGACGCCTTGTCTTTTCCTCCAGATTTGTATTGTAGGCTTATGTAACGTCTTTGAGTTGTTAACTGATGTATTAGCGATTTTATGCACATGTTTAATAATATTGATGATGAGATGTGATTGACATTGCTATGATCCCTGTGACTGATGAGCCCATGGAGGGCGTAGCCTTTGATGTGCAGGACCATGCCCGATGGGCAGGTACCATTTTGGACCGGTACACATGGGGAGATGATCAGTTCAGACCTCCATGGGGCTGAAGAGCCCATCAGATGGATACTAAGACACCATCAGGGCATCTATAGTACAGGATTGGGTACAATAGAGCCAAGACATTCTCAAGGAGCTGAAGGATCATTTACAGAGAGCACAGAACCAGCAGAAGGTCCAAGCGGACAAGCACAGAGTTGAGCATACTTTTGAGGTTGGTGACTTAGTCTATCTAAGGCTCCAACCATACAGACAGCCTTCTATAAAAAGAAGTAGAGAAAAGAAGCTACAGCCACATTTCTTTGGGCCCTACAGAGTTAACAGGAAGATAGGGGTCATGGCTTATCAGCTGGAGCTCTCGCAGGGCAGCAAGATACACAATGTCTTCCATGTGTCCTGCCTAAAGAGGGACATCGGCCAACACATCACACCCATCAAGATACTACCGCCCATGGACGAAGAAGGGCAGCTTGTCTTGATTCCGGAAGAGATACTAGAGGTTCGAGAGAAGAGGCTCAAGAAGAGAAGCATCAAAGAGTACTTGATCAGGTGGAAGGATCTACCCATTGAGGATGCCATGTGGGAAAATGAACAAGTGGTGAGAGAAATAGGTTTGGAATTACTTGAGGGCAAGCAATTTCTAGCAGGGGAGACTATAATGTCACCCACCTCTTGAGGAAGAGGCTTTGAGAAGACTCAATGGCCTAGGCATCCCCACTAGACCATAGTCTCACACTGAGGGGAAGGGTCAACCAAACTAAAGTTATATTCTTAAGTTGACTTGATAAAAAGGTGAAAAAGAGTTAAAAGATAACTCAATGGAGGAATAGAAGCATTGGAGGTTGAGTTAGGAGTTAACCATAGGGGTAAACCTAACTCAATGGAGAAATAGAAGAAAAGTACAAAGAGGAGGCTAGGGCGCACCTATTATTCATTCTAGATTTTGGTATTTGCTTGTTGATGCTCTTGAGCATATAGTTTTGAGGGTTTTGATATTACAAACCCTAGTGAGCAATTCAATGGTGAAAGATCCCACTCACCTTGCTCCAAGCTTGGTCTCGAGGATGAAACACTCCACCCACACCATTCTATCATCATCATCTACTCAGGAGGACTAGCAGGACCGTACCAATTAGATCAGCAGGGCCCTACCAGCTAGGGATTTCTTGCAGGGGCGCATCAGTTGTGAAGGAAGAGTTCGATCCAGCATAGGAAGGAAGCTTGAGAGGATTCCAGCATTAGGGTTTTGCTTGCAAGCCCTTTCTCATCAGTTTGAGGGCTTCTTGGAGGAGTTATCACATCGCTATCATTTACTGCAGGTTGGGACGATTTCAGGAAGAAAGGTACAACTTGTGATTCAATATTTCTCAAATCTAGAAGGCTAGAGGCTAGATCTGACCTTGAGACTTCTCTCAAGTACTTAGAGGTGCCCAATCTATCATCTAGGAGAGTTTCAGACTATTCAGAGCTCACATTCAGCTAGGCCATACTATTGGCCATATTCAGAGTTGCAGGGGGGCCGTACCATCCTAGGGTTTCTGCAGATTGGAGATGAAGCTTCAGTGTTTGAGCCTCATACTTCAGGAGGAAGCTTCCATTACCTTGATCTATCATTGAGGAGGGTTTGGCATCATTTGGGGGGCTCGATCTTCAGGAGGGCCAAATCATTGGTGTCATTGTCTTCAGCAGGCCATACTAGCAGTCAGCAGGGTCGTACCAGTTGCTTGAGGGTTAGGCTGAAACCCTGGTTTTGTAGTTGAGTGTTCATTTACTATTGCAGCCTTTGGGAGGCTTGATTTGTCTTGAAGCCATCTATTTCAGATCTGCTTCTCTATTGTATCAGGTGCTTGCTTTCTTATAATAAAGTTCATCTATTTGCTTGTGGTTCCTATCTTGTGTAAAATTGATGATCTTCATATGATTACAATGATGCTTGTATAAGACTGTGACTGGATAACTGAATAAACCCTAAGGCTGAAATATTCAAGGCCAACCTGCATACACAACAGATAATAATCAAATCAGTAGTTAGTTAGTGATTCCAAGCAAAAAATTGGCTTGGGATCATTACAGTGGTATCAGAGCTTTGATCCTCCAAACCTGTGGGGGGATTAGTGCATGCAGAGGTACAGTGGGATCTTTATGGGCAAAAGGAAAAAACAAACCAATGAAACAGAAGCCGAAATGGAGGGTTCAAGAGATGACCGTGAGCCGCAGGGCTTGGCCTACTTAGCAGCTGAATTCCATAAGACCCTAAATCTTACAGAAAGCAACTTGGTCCATCACTTGCAGGAAACCCAGGAGACAAACCGAAGGGAACAGGCCGAAATCACTAAGACCTTAAAGAAGGTAGATGGGAATCTGAGAAAGATTGATGAGAACCAGACGATGATAACTCAGCTACTAATGTAGATGACTCATCAAGGGAAAGACCTTGAGACGTATGGAAACAAAGTGGCTAGTGGATTTGGTGGATATGGTGGATCCCATGGTGAAACTAGATATAATCCGAAGAAAGCTCACAGATCTGAGGGAAGCCATGGAGGAGGCACGTCATATGGACAAATGGGTAGCAGGGCTAACCATAGACCATACTTTCCCACATTCACAGATGAACAGGTGCAGCAAGAGCAAGTGGACGACTTTGTGGAGCAGATGGCACAGTGTACTAAGGAGTACTACGGCCTGGATATGATCATTCAGAGACAAATGTCCCTGGATCAATATTGCCAACTCAAGTTCAGAAATAAGCCCGGGCCGAACCACAGGAGCAGTTTTGAGTTTGAATGAAGAGCAGGGAAGATAGAGATCCCATACTTTGATGGTACAGCCAAGATGACAGCACAGGCATGGGTGCAAAAGCTGGATACCTATCTACAGCTTAATCCCATGAGGGAGATGGAAGCCATCAAATTTGCCACCATGTACTTGGATGGCAAGGCTCATGATTGGTGATACCATGGACTCACCACACTAGGCCACAATCAGATAGTGTCCTACACAGAATTCACTCAGAGGCCTCTACACTTCAGGGAGATCACACAGCTTAAACAAACAGGTACGGCTGAGGCATTCATTGAAGAATTTCAGAGGTTGTCCGTGATGGTGCAAGATATATCACCAGCTAGACTCATGATGCTCTTCACTGAAGGGCTGATGGAGCCCTTGAAGGGTTGGGTAAAGGCTTTTAAGCCTACCAACCTACAGGATGCTATCTGGAGGACGAGGGACCTAGGACCAGCTGCTAGGCCGAAATTTGTGCCCAGACCACCTCTTAACACTGAAGGGAGAGACCACAGGCCTCCAATGAACCAGGGAGGACGTGATCTAAGGGGTTTTGACAGGGGTCGTGGCAAAGTGGACGAGAACACCAGGAGGGAACTGAGGAGGAAGCAACTTTGCTTCACTTGCAAGGAACCATGGAACCCAACACACAAATGCATGGGCGGTGGTCAAGTGCATTACATAGAAGTCACTTCAGACAACGAGGAAGAGGAGGAGATCGGCCAGATACAGAACATTGAGGTCGAAACCATTGAGACAGCAGAGGAGGAGATCACAAGACAGGACAGTAGGGCTGAGAAGAAAGCCACCTTGGCATCTATCAGTGGAGTGCCCAAATAAAACACCTTCCAGATGAGGGGAGTCTTGCAGGGACAAAAGGTATCGGTTCTAATTGATGGGGGAGCATCTCATAACTTCATTGATTCAGCAATACTGAAAAGGAGGCATATACCCACAGTAGAGTTTGAAGGGTTCAAGGTGGAGGTAGCAGACGGAAGCACTATGCCTTGTGACAGGTACATTCCTGGTATGAAGCTTACATTAGGTAGGCATGAGTTGGTACAGGACGTCTATGTCATGGACCTCCCAGATACCAACATCATCTAAAATATTCTAAGTTGGAAAAATTGGAAAAAACCCCTTGAATTTGGTGTTGGTCTTTCATGAAACAGTTTGCATGCTTCTGAGTTTATGGCTGTAGGTGAAATTTTGACTGGACAGCGATATGTCCCTTGGTTTTGTATGTTGTTTATTGGTTTCCTAAACCCTTACAGCTCCCCAATGAAGTGCACAATGTCTTATTTTGAATTTAAGTAGAACCCACAAAGTAATGATGCAAACACTCACATTTAAATAGACAAATTGGCTAAACTCTAAATGTATTTTATTGAAAAATATTGCTGAGCCAATAACAATCCAAATTGAGGTAGGAATACCTCTTAACTGTGATGAAGAAGACTGCTACAGGAAGCTGGAATCATCACAGCTCACCCAACCATAAGGAAACAGCTCCAAACTATCCCCACAAGTTGGTATAGGGGCAATTTCTTGTGAATATGGTTCTGCAATCTAATTTGAAGGAGTTGACAGCCCAGCACAGCAATAAACCTCCCAGCAATGCAAAGAACAGCTCCCAATTAGGTAGTTGACCAGCCACAACCTCACACTAGAGCCTCCACGCAGCCATAAGGGAACACCCAGCTCGTGGACAAGAGAGACACGGCCTGCCAAAGGAAGAACACGCAGCCACAAGAGAAACTCGGCCAGCAGAGTCAGCACACTCCTGTACATTCCCAGCCAAAGCCACACGACCTTGAGGATGCAAGATTCGACCACCCAAATGCAGCTCGCAGCAAAGAAGAAAGAGATGCGCCCAGCAAGGAGAAAACCTCCAATCTATCCACACGTGCCATAGGAAACTCCACCTCTTCTCCACCACTGATAATGAACTCAATCTCACACAATTCTCCTTGGATCACAATGCCAGTTACCTGCAAATGAAAAGCCTGGATGACTTCTCCAATCTTCAGCTAGGAAGGTATTGTTTCAACCTCGAAACCGAATTTTCTCTCCAAGGGTTTCGAAACCCTCGTCTCAAGCTCGCAAACTTTCTCCAAAACACTTTTCTCAAAAATGAATAATCAATAATGCCTCTCCAATCCTCCATCGTCCTTTTTGTCTTTCACTTTTTCTTTTCCTCCACTAAAATATTCATTTAATTAATACTTGGAGAGAAATACCCTCAAAGAGGGGTTTAATATTAATAAACTCACTTTTCCTAAGTTTCACTTTATAATTCGAAAGTGACTTTACCAATATCATTTCCCTAGCTTGTCCATCTAATGGTTTACGGGAAATTGGGTAAACCACCACGGTATTCTGAGTGCCTAGGAGAAATGGGACATTACAGTCCTCCCTGCCCAAATTTGCTTGTCCTCAAGCAACTTAAAACCTGGAAACTGTAACACCTGCTCGTTTTCCCAAGTAGCATCCTCAACCGATAGATCCTTCCATTTCACTAGAAACTCCCTAACCACCCTGTTACGTAGCTTCCTCTCCCATACCTGTAAAATCTCCTCGGGGCTTGTGGCCAACCACCCCTCGTCATCCAAAGGGGGTAACTCCTATGAGGCAACCACTTGTTGTCCTATTACCCGCTTAAGGCAAGATACATGAAACACATTGTGAATCTTGCTCCCCTAAGGTAGCTCCAGCTCGTACGCAACCTGTCCCACCTTCCAAGTTATCCTGTAGGGCCCATAGTAGCGAGGTTTGAGCTTCTCAGCCCCATTCTGTTTCAATGAAGATTGTCAGTATGGTTGTAGTCGCAGGAACACTAAATCTCCCACCTCGAACGAGCGCTCGATCCTGTGCCTGTCCGCATACATCTTCTGCTGATCCTGGGCTACCCTCATGTTCTCCTTCAATGCTCTCAGAATATCCTGACTATCCTGTATCCAATCTCTGGCCTTCAGTGCCCTACTATCACCGAATACAACATCTGCAAAAGTCATGGCCTCATAACTGTAGAGTGCCCGAAAAGGGGTCATGCCAATGGACATGTGATGGGTAGTATTGTAACAGTACTCCCCCAGGTGTAACCACTTCACCCAGGCTCTCTGCTGCCCCAAAATGTAGTTCCGCAAATAACCTTCCACGCATTTGTTCACAATCTTTGTCTGTCCATCAGTCTGCGGGTGGTAACTAGTGCTCGGTGTCAACTCAGTACCTACCAACCTGAAAAGCTCCTGCCAAAATCCTCCCTTGAACCTGCTATCTCTATCACTGACGATGGTTTTGGGCAACCCATGCAAACGGAAAATCTCTCTGAAGAATAGCTCGGCCACCTGTGCTGCTGAATAGTCCGAACGGATTGCGAAGAAGTGGGCAAACTTGGTGATTCTATCCACCACGACATAAATGCAATCCTTTCCCTACACCCTGGGTAACCCGGTGATGAAATCCATGGAGATACTTTCCCATTTCTGATCTGGAATGGGCAATGGCTATAATAATCAGGCCGGATGGGTGTGCTCCACCTTGTTCCGCTGGCAAACTCCACACTCCTGAACGTGCTTCAGTATGTCTCCCTTGAGGTTCTTCCAAGTGAACCTCTCTCGGACCTGCCTGTAAGTCTTAAGGAACCCCTGGTGTCCTGCTAACGGTGAGTCATGTGCTGCCTGCATGATCTTCTGCCTGATGTGCGAACCTAGAACCAAATAAATTCGGTCTTTGTAGTAGATGACATCATCCACCACTCTGTACCTGTCATCTGTAACCTGTCCATCCAAGACCTCGCAAGCAAACTTGTTCTTGGAATACTCTACCAATAGAAGACTCTTCCAGTCCTCCGATATGTCCATCAAGGATAGAGTAGGGGGCATCCTAGAAAGGGCGTCGGCTACCACATTGTTCTTCCCCTTCACGTACTCAATCTCAAAATCGTAGGCCTAGATCTTACTCACCCACTTCTGTTGTCTGTCATTTAGTTCCTTCTGTTCTAAGAAGAATCGGAGGCTATTGTGATCCGTCTTGACCTTGAACCTGTTGCCCACTAAATAGTGCCGAAATTTGGCCAATGCATGCATGATGGCCATCATCTCTTTGTCATAAATAGAGTAGAGCCTCTCGTAATCTCTAAGCTTCCGACTCTCGAAAGCTATGGGATGATTCCTCTGCATAAGCACGGCTCCAATACCTACTCCTGATGCATCACACTCCAACACGAAGGGTTGGGTAAAGTCCGGAAAAGCTAAGACCGGGCACGAACTCATGATGTCCTTCATCCTGTCGAACACTGCCTGTGCCTCATCTGTCCACTCAAAGGCCCCCTTCTTGGTCAAATCTGTCATTGGGGCTGTCAACTGAGAAAAACCTTTCACATACCTCCAATAGTAAGTGCACAAGCCCATGAGGCTTTTTAACTCTGTAGTGTTCCTCGGTGGAGGCCAATCACGAATCGTCTGGATCTTGTCCCAGTGTACCTGCGCTCCCTGAGCTCCAATCACATGCCCCAAATAGAGCATCTCTGTCAACCCAAACTCACATTTGGACAACTTCGCATACAACTCATGTTTGTCCAATATGCCCAACACCTCATCTAGATGTTGGAGGTGTTCCTCCCAA
>JASDQU010711977.1:14550-24821 GCA_032191745.1 Picea mariana | reverse complement strand
ATGATCGTTTTTAGTTTTCAAGAAAACAAGGCTAAAGGAAAAAGGGGGTGCCATGTGGCAACACTAGAAGGGTGACATGTGGAACATCCATACAGGTCGTACGACACTGATGTGGCAACATCATAGGGCACCATGTGGCATGTTGTACAACTAGGTTGGAAGGTTGTACAAGGTGACATGGAAATCGTATAATCAGAGGTGGACCAATCGGCGTTGGACACGTGGAATGACCATACATGTGGAGGATATACCGGTAGACCAATGAGAATTTTCCATGTGGAAGCCTCCCATTGGATTTTATGGTTAATATATTCCAAAATTATGGTGGGTAAAAAGGGATCGAACCCTCGACCTCATGCATGAAAAAAAAACAACTTACAGATATACCAAAGCATGTGACTTGAAAGTCATATGGAACAAATTATATTTAAGTTGTGTAATGGTATATTCGGTAAGAAAAATTGACCAAGGGCTATACCCCGATCCCATGGTATCCAATGTAACCATATACCATATATTTGCGGGCGCATTAAGGTTTATGCCACGACATATATGTATTAAAACACAATACTATATATAACCAACAAATATATAATCACATGTCAAAGGGGGAGGGGTCTATGGGTTTGAACCCACGACCTCCTTCCCCACATACCAATGTTTTATACAATGCGCCAAAGGAACCTTTTGTTAAGGGAAACCAATGGTTTAACATTTCAATTGATGCCAATGTTAGCGTGAAGGCTGGGCCATGGTTTTGGTCGACCTAGGATATTTAACCAGCAAAAAAACCAATGCACGGGACATGGAAAATGCATGCTAGTTTGTAGAGAATATGCATTGTAATTCATTCCAAGTCAATATTTTCCTTGTTTTGTGTGCAATAAGTGTTCCTATTTTTTATTTGTCTCATTTTGTGTGCTATTGAGTTATTTGAGAGAAGTATAGAGTGTTTATACTCATTTTTCTCAGAATTTCGAGAGGAATCTGATGACGATGTCAGTTCTATGTAAAACTGTTATATATGAAATTATTGGTTCATATTTTCATGCTTGATACCCATAGTCTCATTATGTGTGCAATAGGGGGTCTTTAAGCACCCGTTCAAAACATATTCAAGTTTATACTCATTTTTCACATAATTTCGTGAGTAATTTAGTGGTGACCTTTGTTTTTGGGATTGAGTAGTAGACTTGAAAGATGTCTTCAAAACATTGGTTATTGTAAGTCCATTCATTGTAATTTTGGCATTCGAGCATTAATAGAGAAATCTCACTGTTTGGAAGCGGACCCGAAGACGTAGTCCAAGATGGGTGAACTCCGTTATCAAACTATATAATGAGCCTTGTTATTTGTTGTCTATATTTCTCTCTATTTTGGCATTCTTATTTCTCCAAGTTATTATTGGTTAATTAAGTTTATGCATAATTAAGAGTTATTCACATGATATTTTGAAAATAATCATAACGATCTTCATTTCCCAAATTTGGTTGGATATTAGTGTGTTCTTAAGAACTAATTGACATATAAGGATTTTTGGATCAAGTTGGTATCAAAGCTGGCTTGACATGTATTTGCAAGTGAATGCTTACAAGGTCAAAACTTAGTCTTGGTGAAGGATAGTTTGAAGATTACATTCCTAAGATTGGTTCGAGGGGTGCATTTTTAAAGCAAGAAATGGCTTCAACAAAAGACATGGATTCTTCTAATCCAAATCCTTTCAGTACTAAAGAGGCATTCTTTTTTGCGTTCATGGAAATGAAGGCCATGGTGGAAGAAATGTACGAGGATCAAAATAAGACCAAGGGAACTGGTGGTAAAGGAAAAGGAAATCCACATAACTTCGAGAAGTAGTCGAATAAGCCACATAAATTCGAGAAGAAGTCAAAGAAGCTACATAACTTCAATAATTAGTCAAAGGGAAAAGAAGAACAAAAGCCTACATGTTCCCATTGCAAGAAGAAAGGACATGAGTAGGAAACGTGTTGGAAGTTGCATCTAGAGAGGATACCAAAGAAGTTCAACGACAAGGGTAAATAGAAGGCCACAACCATAGTCCAGAGTTTTTGATCGGATTCTAAATTTACAACTATGGGTGTTAAAGATGTATTTTTTGTTGCTACTTCTAGTTCACATACTTATTCTACAAAGTATAAAGTAATCCATGATGGAAGGCACATAAAAGAACTATTTCATTTACAAGTTATCTCAAAGCACACTCGGATTGATACACTTGTTGATAGTGGATCACAAGTAAATCTTATTTCAGAGCAAGTTGTTTAGAAATTGGGATTGGAAACTAGGACTCATCCGAGACTGTATCGTTTGGGTTGGATTTTTGATAATGTTTATTTACAGGTAACTAAAGAATGCAAGTTACGGTTTGCAATCACATTCATTTTCATTGATGAGGTAGAGTTAGATGTGGTTCCACTTGGAATTTGCGGGATGGTTTTGGGAAGTCCATACTTATATGATAGGAAGGACATTCTCTATGGGGAAGAGAACAAGTATCATATTTTCAAGGATGGGATTGAGTTCATTGTGAGAGCTCATTAGATGAAGATGAATTTGACAGTTGTCACTACAGGGCACATGAAAATGCTAGTTAATGCTAGTATCCAGGATCTAGATTTACAACCTATAGTTGAAAGTAAAATAGGTCCTTTGGTTGATGTTGTTCCTATTAAAAAGGGAAAATATGTTAATGGCTCATTCTCTTTCGCATATGTATATTCAATTTTTTTTTTTTCAGTTTGTTACTAGTCATTGGAGTATGGTTAGTAGTTGGAACAATGAATGGTAGAGTTTGTGAATATAAGGGAATAGTTAACTTGGTCAACAATGTGGTTTTAGTATTAATTATTATTGTGATGAGTCATGTGCCCATTATCCAAGAAGGAAGGATGGATGATATTGGACAAGTGAGGAGGAAGCATCCTCACTTCATTTTTGAATAATCCATATTTTTGGAGGTCCAAAAGTTTTTTAGTGGGGAGGTGTGATCTAGGAGGATCTAGAATGATAAAAAGTTGATCATCTAAAATTCTCTTGAAAATGACTACATTGCATAGATATCAACGAGATATTTCCAATGGCATGTGAATCACCTCAAACAGACGTTGTATGATAAAGTTATGGCCATTTAAAGTTTTCAAGAAAACAGGGCAAAATAAAAAAAGGGGGTGCCATATGGCACCATTTGAAGGGTGACATGTGGCACATCCATACAGGTCGTAAAACATTGATGTGGAAACACCAGAGGGAACCACATGGCATGTCATACAACTAAGTTGGTAGATCGTACAAGGTGACATAGAAATTGTACAATCCGAGGTGGACCAATCGACGTTTGACGTGTGGCATGACCATACATGGAAAACTACCATTGGCCTTCCATGATTAATATATTCCAAAATTATGGTGGGTTAACAAGCATCGAACCCTCAACCTCATGCATAAAACAACACCGATTTACCCATATACCAAAGCATGTGACTTGATAGTCATATGGAAAAAATTCCATTTAAGTTTTGTAATGGTATCTTTGGTTCTAAAAAAGGATCGAGGGATAGCCCCCAATCCCATGGTATCCAATGTAACCATATTCCATATTCGCGAGGGTCGTTAAGGTTTATGCCACCACATATATGTATTAAAACACCATACTATATATAACCAACAAATATATAACTGCGCGCCAAAGGGGGAGAGGTCCACGGGTTTGAAGCTGTGACCTCCTCCCCCACATGCCAAAATTTTAACCAATGAGAAAAAGTCTCATTTTGTTACAGGAAACCAATATTTACATTTGAATTGATGTCGACGTTAGCATGAAGGTCAAGCCACGGTTTTGGCCGACCTAGGATATTTAATTAACACAAAAAACCAATGCACGAGACATGGAAAATACATGTCAGTTTGTAGAGGAGATGCATTGTAATTTGTGTCAAGTGTAGATTTACCTTGTTTTGCATGCAAGAGGTGTTCCTATTTTGGATTTGTCTCATTTTGCGTGTTATTGAGTTCTTTGAGAGAAGTATAGAATGTTTATACTCATTTTTCTCAGAATTCCAAGAGGAATCTAATGGTGATGTCAATTATGTGTAAAAGTGATATGTATGAAATTCTTGGTCTAGATTGTCATATATTAGACACATAGTCTCATTATACATGCAATAAGGGGTATTTAAGCACCTGTTCAGAACATAGTCAAGTTTATACTCATTTTTCTCATAATTTTGTGAGGATTCAATGGTGACCTATGTTTCTGGGATTGAGCAACAAACCAAAAGGGTGTCTTCAAAAACTTTGTATTTGTACATCCATTCATTGTAATTTTGGCATTTGAGCATTAATAGAGTGGTCTCATTGTTTGGAAGCAGACCTAGAGACGTATCCCAAGATGGGTGAACTCCATTATCAAACTATGTAAAGATCCTTGTTATTTTTTCTCTCTATTTCTCTCTATTTTTGCATTCTTATTTCCACAAGTTATTATCAGTTAATGTATTTTTTGGACAAATAAGCGTTATTCACATGATATTTTGCAAATATTCATAGCGATCTTCATTTCCCAAATTTGGTTGGATTTTCATGTCTGCTTAAGAAATAGTTGACATCTAAGGATTTTCTAATCATTCAAGATCAAGTAGTGTATTTTGTTGGATAAAGAATAGATCGATGATTGCGATCAAACAAAGAGACGATCATATGGATTTTATGCGTCAAGGTGTTAAATATTTCAGTACCCCTATGGTCCCAATACGATGAATACCAAATTGATGAATGAAAATTAATTGAATAAACGATCAGATGGTTGCTAAGTTCCAGAGGTATGCTAAGTGTTTAAGACTTCCGGTGGTCCCGATATTAGGGAACTAAATCAACAGATAAGATTGAATTAAGGGTAGATCCAACAGTGGTTGTGTGGTGTGTGGTCTGAGAAGAAGATCAGGCATGAAAAGAAGGGGTTTGCACAGGTTTGCGAAGAAATTCAAGACCGTTTTCAATGGATATTTAGAGCTAAACTCACAAGTACATTTTGTGTATGTGGACAACTCCATGGAGGTAGGAAGCTCTAGAAATTATGATGCGCTAATCGAGCTAATGTGTGGAAGTTGGTGAATTTGAACAGAAGTAAAGCTTTGTGATTCTAAGGATACATGAGCATGGAATAAGAAAATATATGAACATCTCGGGGTGGTTGAGAGGTGCAAGGAAATTATGAAATTATGCAGAATGAAAGTCCTAAGACAGAGCAGTGATTCTCCATTTCAGAATATTTAAATAATCTCTTATGATGGTGTGGCTGCTACAGAATGTATCTTCCATCAATAGACACAAAACATACACCAAAAGATGATGCGAAGAGAGAGTATCAACAAGTACAATTGACACGGGGATGGATAACTCGAAAAGTCAACAAAGAAATAGATGGTTGACTCTGGAATAAGCTTCCCTTGAACATATAACATGACACAATGGTGACTTGGAAGTAAGACACAAGAGTTGGATGAATATAGTGCAACCCAAGAGGAATTGAAGTACTCTCCATGATGACTGGAAGAGTAACCATCTAAAGGAGTATCTATGACTCATATTACTAGGATGACTCCTAGGAAAGATAAAACCCAACTTTATGATGAGGACTCAAATAGGTGCCATGTTCAAGGGTGACTCGACTGATGCTACCATTTTGAGAATAGATAGATAGATGCAAGAAAGAGGCCAAATATGCAAGAGGAAGATGGTCTTGAGGTTACTGAAATAGTGGTAAGAAGGATATAGGAAAACAACAGTGCAACGACATGAGGCATTGCACAAGAAAAGATGCATAGAAGACCATTAAGAAACGATAAAAAAAATCGGGAACTCCCATGGGATGTGCTCAGAATTTAGATGAAGAGAGGATAATGAGGCTCAATCATCAAGTCATGGTGGTGATAAAGGAGGGCTCTCTAGCCTATGGGAAATTGTAGCATGGGCACTGAATGGAAATCTGGGTGCAAATGACAATTCTCATGGAAGGTAGGAACTACCACACAAGTTACTACATGCAAAAGGAATGACTAATGTCGCAACCCAATGGGATCGAACCTAAGGTATTGTGAGGATAAAATGGACAGCTAATAATGCAAGACTGTGAATGCTAGGAAAAATCTATCCCTATATTCCAATTCAATAATATGTACCTCAAGTTCGGTATAATTTGCCAACTTCATAAAAACATCGCCATAATCCTATCAACACGTGCAAACTAGATGCCAGGGTTAATTTAATTAAAAATAAAATTTAAATAATAAGCTCAAATAATTAAAAGGAACCCACTTACTTGGTTTCAAACTGAAAAAACACATTTTGTTTCCCAAAAGTGCTATAAAACAAGACTTACCATGGTGAAAAGTTCATTCTTCATTTGCAAAGAGAGGTGAGTGAAGATCTTGAGGAGAAAAACCCTCCTTCGAGTGTGGGTGTCCAAAGCTCATTATGGGGGATATTCCCAATCATTTGGTGTGCAATCTATTTCAGGTAAAAATGATGAACCCCTTCTTAATTTTCCTTATTTTTTCATGGAATGTGTGGAGGAAATGGGCATCCCAAAGGCTTGATTTGCTAGTGACCAAGAGAGTGCCAAGAAGGAATGGGATTTGTAGGTTCGTCACATGACTTCCATGTGGCATCACGTAGCTCATCACATGGTGCCAATAGGTCATCACATAATGAACTAGGTATGTGCCATGACTTGGTAGGCCACAAACATGGGTTTTCAGGTTTTACTTTGATGGGTTTGGTTGTTGATGGATTTTCTTGCTGACGAGTTTCTTGGTTTTGTGTCACATGGATGTGTAGGTAGACAGAAAGGATTATTAAGTGGAAGGAAATATCCCATGAGGATGATGACTTTTTTTCTGAGGAATATGAAGCTACTCTAGAATCTCTTTAATATTGTGGGTTATTGAAGTTCTTTTGATGCCCACTGCTATGGTCCTATGAGTACCTACTACATTCATTGGTTTAGTATTGGGACCTCGACTAGGAGCACTTCATTATCTGGAGGAAGGTATTTCATATATAAATGGATGATGTGTACTCATGTACCAGTTTGTCTCAGAGGGGTGTTCCATGGCAAGTGAATTATGCACCAGGAGGAGATGATCTCTCTATGATGGACTATATTGAGCAGTATTGTTGGTATGGGTAACATTGGTCAAGAAACAAGATTATGATCTGAGATATTGTGGAGTTGTCACTCAATACCATACTATTTAGCATAACTTGAGTAGAGATATCGATAACACCACACTTAGTGACTAATTCCAACATCTATATGGCATTGATGCCCCTGGAGCTGACTATCTTCAACTGGTGAGAGGGAGTGCTGGAAAACATGAAGCTACAAATGTCTTAGTGCAAGAGAGGGAAACATAAATAGTTTAGGTATGGATCCCTACTTGTGACCATTTTGTGGAGTAGGTACCTCATCTGAGGCCCTAGTTGGTTATGGGAGAGACAGTTCCCCAAGACCCATGGATGGTGCTATTGTTAAAGCACATGGGGATAGTACCAAGGGGACATCATCCAAATCGCTACGGGACTAGTTTCACCATTTGGTGGCGTCATCAAATCATAAATATAGAGGATTTCCGTTATGTAGGGACTGACCTTAGGCAATATATGAAGCTTATGCTCACCCTAGGTGAGGTGTGGGGCCCAACGAGTATGTGTATTTTTCATTTTTTCATATTTACATTTTTTCGTATTTTTGGAATATATGATTTTTTGTTTTTGGTGAGTGAAATGTAACTAAATTTTTTTTTTTTGTCACATATGTAGGACCAGAGAATCTAGAAGGATGGGGTTGAGGTCATCACCAAAGCATCTACGAGGAGTCATCAAAGGGAGAGGGGGATGGAAACAATGGAGAACTACGTTGTGTATGGCACAACTTGGAGGGGATGACCATGGGGTCCCCCCCATGCTAGAGGATGAGATGTCACTACATCTACAATGGAATGTAAAAGGTGTTTCCCTCCCTTTTCATTGACTTCTTTGGAAGGTGGCTTGGGAAGTCTTATGCTACCATGGTAGTTGGCATCAAGAGGACTAGGAAATGGTATCCCTGTTTTGTACTAGACACAAATATTTGTTGGTCAACACTTGCTTATATCAAGAGACTAGTAGAGCCCAAATTTTGTATATGCACCTCATTTGAAGGATGTAAAACACTTCTTGGTGTATATAGTAATGTGTTTGTATCACTGATATATTGATTATTGGTTATATGGTCATTGATGCAATTGTTGTAAAAAGGGTTGATTTCAAGTGGTGTCATAATGATGTGTTGATATTAAAGGGAGTTGTATCATTGATTTCATGTCATGGTTGATAGGAAGAATCAAATGGATAAAGTCCAAAGTGGTCTCCTTATGGTGAAATCTGTCATGGGAATACACTCTTGGATAAATTTCTCAAAGTGGTCCCCTTATGGTGAAAGCACTCATAGGAAGACATTTTGTGAAGTCCAAATGGTGAGGTGGTTGAGTAGCTCAGTCATGTGGTTAGGTAACCCAAGTTTGATTGAGGAATAATGTAATAAAGATCAATGAATTTTCATAAGAAAGTATTCCAGATAGATAGTATATGTCATGTTGTTTCCAGTGATATGTGGAATGTCACATAAATCCTCACAATTAGAGAGTTATGGCGATGTAAAGTTGGAGAACCCTCATGATTTATCTAGAAGCCCCTAGAAGGTCAAAGAAGTCAAATTATTCTAAAATCTCCTAGAAGAAGTGTACTAGTCAAATTAATAGTAAATAGGAGTTAATAATGGGCATAGTTGTTGCATTAAGAAAATAAATAAAAAATAAACTAGTTGCAACAAGAAGTTGTGAGTTTGGTAGTTATGGTAAAGTAGTTATGATGAGAATATTGAATAGTCAAAGTGTTTAGTCATGGGTTAAGTGGTTGTAACAAGAAAACAATTAAAAATAAATTAGTTGCAACTAGAAGTGTAGAAGTTTACTATTTGTGGATGAAGTGGCTATAAGTGGACAAAGTGGCTATAAGTGGGTTAGCCCCCAAAAAAGGAAATTGGGAAAGTTGGTTAGAAGATAACCCCTAGAGGAAGCTACTTGGAGAATTATAAATAAGAGAGAAAGGGTCTCTTATGTGTATGATATTTGGGCATATTGAATATCCATTTGTGAAA
The DNA here is from genome assembly GCA_032191745.1 of Picea mariana. Classification (NCBI taxonomy): domain Eukaryota; kingdom Viridiplantae; phylum Streptophyta; class Pinopsida; order Pinales; family Pinaceae; genus Picea; species Picea mariana. The sequence continues at coordinate 15,607 of JASDQU010711977.1, read as the reverse complement.
GGTTATTTTGGTAGGTATTCTTGATAGAGGAAATTCGCGGGAGAAAAAGTGCGGAAGAAAAATCACGGCAGAAAAAGTGCGGCAGAAACATCGTGGCAAAAAAGGTGGGGCAGAAAAATCATGGTAGAAAAAGTACGACATAAAATGTGTGGTAGAAAAACGCGACAAAAAATTGTGGCAGAAGAACTGCAACAATAGAATCGTGACAGTAGAACCGTGGCAGCAGAACTGTGACAACATAATCGTGACAACTTATGGTATTTGTCTTATGGAGAGTATGGTGTATTTCTAAAGGTATCTTGTTGGTTATATTAGTGATATTGTTGAGAGTTTTCTTCGTGATTGGTCTTGGTGAGTAAATATGATTTGGATGATGAGATTGATGTGACATGTTTTGTGGTGCATCGGTGATGCACTTGTGTTGGTATAGAATGTTGGTACAGTTTGACAGATTTATTTATTTCTACAAGCTGGGTCTTGTACTTGAGGGTTGGATTCCTCTTCTTGGTTGGTCCTAGGATCTCCAGGCTGGATCTTGCAATGAGAGTTGGTGCTCATTTTAGTTGGTGTTGATAAAACCCAAGGATTGTAGTCCATAATAAAAGAGAAACGTATACATCTATTTGGTGTTCCTTGTGACTTTTATTGATATGGTGCATAGTTCTTTATTGTTAATGTATGTCACTGAGATATGTTTACATGAAAACAACTTAGTGTGATTGGAAGTAATGCGTAATGATGTTGTGAATGGTAATTGCTAACTAAAATTTAGTAAGAAGTGTAAAAATATCCCTCACACTAATTCACCCTATTGACCGCCTCTCAAACACCGATGGTCAAATCCATGTGCCATGAAGAGATGCATCATCAGATGCAAGTTTGTTGAATACTTTGGTTCTACAGGGCATGTTTGGCCCCAACACTTCTTTTTGTAATTGCAATTTATGCACCCCTATGTGGGTTAATAATGTAATAGGTCTACATGAGTCATGTCTAGGTCTGTTACCTTGGGATTCGTTCACTGGGAGAGTTCCTTTCACCAAGGTTTTGTTATCCT
>JASDQU010711977.1:1394-14450 GCA_032191745.1 Picea mariana | reverse complement strand
TGGCAAAATTGTAAATTTGTAATAATGAGTTAGAAGGAGGTAAAATGATGAAATAAGGTTAGAGAGAGACTCCCTAAGCATAAACTTACCACCCAACCTTTTTTCAACCCTTTAAACAATTTTACCCCCTCACCACACTCAAACGTTATGCCCCCCTAGGGGGATTGACGTTTTTCCTTGGTGGAGGACGTTGTGACTTAGATGGGGCCCCCTCTCATGTAATTTACCTCCATCTAGCCTCCACATCACTTCTTAAGGTGATCCCACTCCCCTTTCCTCATCAATTCACTCCCATTCTTTGCCTTTCCCCCCAAGTGGTGCACCCTCCAAGAGGAGTTACGCCCCCCTCCATTTAGAAACTCCACAAATAATTTTTTTTAAATTATTTGATACCTCTCACCTTCCTTGGAATCAATCCCAAGGCCTCCCTCACCTCTTTTATTGATCCCAACACTCCCCACACCTTATGCACCCTATATCTACTATCTCAACCCTCAATGGTACGCCCTAGCCTAGAGATTTCCTCTTTTGCTTGGCGTTGGACACTTGGCATAGATCCAAGAGAGGTAGGTTTTCCTCTCCAAGTATAAATAGGTCTCTTTCCTCACTCCCAACATACCATATCTTGAGCTAGTGTTATTCTACTTGATTTTCCACTCTCTCTCTCTCTATTCCATCCATTTTCATTTTTCTTCTCTTAGGGTTTTGGAGCAAGTATTTCTCCAAGATCCCATTTCCTGATGAAATAATAAAAGAAGCTTTGGAGGATTTTGGGAAGAGCTATAAGTATTTTGGTTCTTACAACACATGAGGTAATTTTGTTTCAATTTGATATGATGGTTGCATGAATGGATCTTAGGTAAAGTATTTTATTTGAGTAGATGTTACAAAGAGTTGTCTTGTAGATCTATATATGTGGGTAGCTAGATAGGGTCCAAGTATTTCACTTTATTAGTTTAACCCTCCATATTATCCATTATACGCATGCTACTATGTTAAGTTTTGCAGGTTGAACTTCAAGGGTTTCATTAGAAGTGCCTTAAGAAAAAGTCTATTCTTTGAGACTTACATACGCTCCAAGCAATCTTCTTCTATTTCTCTTTCTCTTTATATTTACGTTGCAATCCATATTTCAACTAGCATAATATAGTTGTATGGTCATCATGCTATAATTTTTTCATAAAAATTTTCAAGAAAAATTTTTGCCCTAAAAAAAAATAAAAATTCTTCATTGGTATTGTTGTGTGTAACATTTCCCACAAGCATAGCTTGTTGGTTTTTGAAGGTTCATATCTGGTTGAGAGGGGTTTTGGTTACCCAAAGGCATCCAAACAACACCAAAAGACCCCCAAAGGGAGTGGTAGTTATTTCTCAACCTTCCTTCTTCATTTTCTAAGTATTTTCGTCATTTTTTCTCCTTTTTTCTTGCTTGTAGTAGCTCATAGTTGTGGGAGAAGGAGTGGTACAGCCTCCTCCCATGTGTGAGCTCTTGGGTAGTTTAGACCTAGCCTAGCTCTTGCTTTACTTGATTTTTTTTACCCTTTTTGAGATAGGACGTGATGTTTTGTGAGATAAAGGGTATCTCCCAAACCCTAGGACATGGGGATTAGGTTTTTGCTTGGTTTGTTTGTTGCTTCTTCCCTTTTATTGCTTCTTGCTTCTATCTCTTGCTTTCTTGTCTCTCTTTTCCTCAATAATTTCTAATTAAGCAAGATAAAGTTAATTGCCTACCTATTTGGGAGAGGAATACCTCAAAAGGTTAGGTTAGGGTTTTAACATGTGACTATGATCTAAATGCTTAATGTTATAATTGTTCTAGATCTAGATCTAATATATTTAATAAGTCTCTAGCTTAAGCCTATTGGGCCTCATAATCAACTTAACGAGATCTCATGCATGCTTAGTTTACTTCAAAGTTAAATATTTTCTTTTACATGCTTAGATCTATAATCTTTAATGTTTAAGTTGCTTAAATAAGTGGATGGTGTTCTTCTTTATTGCATAGATCTCTTTAAGGCCATTTGCCATATGCTCTAAGTAACTTACTTTATAAGTTGATAAGTAGGCACACTTAAATCTTTTTCTTCCTCATACTTAATACTCATGTCTTAATGCTCTTGAACATAACATAAGTGTGATTTGCTTCTCTTCTATTGGTTGGCAAGTTGTTCTTGCCCTTATTATTTTTTTCAAGCTATCTAATTGTGCGATCAAGTGACATATGCATGTGTTAATGCTCTTAATCTCATAACTAAATCAACACATTTTAAAGGCTGAAGTGAGTTTCGGCCAAGTCACTAAATCACTCTTTAAAAGTGTCAAAAAACTCTTAAAACACTCGAAAACACTCCTAAAAGTCTACCTAATTCATATAATAACTTAATAGACTCTTTAGGGTACCTTAGACCACCATCTTCACCATCTAAAATGGGACATGAGGAATGCAACGGAGGGTGTAGGCAGGGGGCTGTCTCATGATGCACAGGATGTGTCTTCTCTGGGAGTACTCTTGTCTTAGGACTGACTGAGAAAGCTAGGGATAGCCTCGTTGCTATACTATCTTGAGCATCCAACAATTATTTGGCAATAGAGGGAGGAGGCTTTGGTGAAAGCTTAATAAAAGTAACTAAAACTAAATAATCTTAAGGAAGCTTAATAATTCAACCTTGGACTCAATTTAATAAATACTTTGAAGGTTTAATAACTGAGAGTGGGACTTCATCATCTTCATAATACTTGTGATTAAAACTCTTAAATTTTCTTTGATGATGTATTGATGATGTATTGATGATGATCTCATAGATGTAGTATGATGCTTTGATCTTCTTGTATCCTGCACACATAATAAGTAAAGTGGTTAGCTTTCTTGCTGTATTCTAGCATATTCTAATTGTAAATCTTGTATCTAGTATTTATTTGATTAAGTTATTCTTTTGTAAGTAATATTGTAATCATACTTGTAAAGAAACCCCCTTTTAACTTTAGTTGACCCCTTTCCCAATCTTAGGCACTAGTCTTAGTTTCCCTAGGAAAAGGTCTTACTTAACATACTAACCCTTGCATCTTGTATTGTTGCTTGTGCATATTAGGATTAGAATCCCCCAATCCTTAAAAAATTAAAACTAACTCCTATAACTTAACTCTAAAACTAATCTAGAAAATAGGGACTACCCCCCTTGGCTTCCCTAAGAGTGAAACTATACAGAAGAGGCTCCAGTCAAAGTGACAACGTGGGCTGTGAAACTAGGCATTGTGCCTCCATGGACACACTAAGTGAGCAGGACTTAGATCACGTTTGCAAGTGTGTATTAGGACGGAAACATATTTGGCGTCATTGATGGGGATAAGTCATTTATCCTTGGTCTTAACAACTTTAACTTGATTCTTTAAGAACTAAATAATAAGTTTTTTATCCCTTAAAATTATTTGAACCTATGATTGGTTAGCTTTGTGTGATTCTTGTCTAAGTGGCAACTCCATTGAAAAAATCTAGCAAGTATATTACTAGGAGAACTTCACAAGGAGTGGTTTATACTTTTCCTGAACCTGAAAAGGTTTATAGGAGAAGACTAAACCACTTAGCTCCTAGGAGACTACTTGAAAGTCTTAGGGAGGAAGCACTCAACGATATCCAATTCTTGTTCCAAACTAATAACCAACCAACTGTTAATAATCCCACTAATAATCCTAGCATTGTAACGACTACCTTTTTGAGTCCTTTGAACTTTGCAGCAATTCAGGGTGCCCCTCATGTTGTTCCAGAGAAAGCCATTGATAAATTGCCTATCTTCCACAGGAACAATGCTATAATTGCCAACTCGCACATCTCAAGTTTCATTAGGTGTGTGTTGAAGTATTGTGGAGGTCATGATGAAGAAGATGTAAAAATGACCTTGTTTACCTTTTCTTTGGCAGGAAGTGTTGCCGAATGGTTTGAAGACTTTCCTGCAAATAAGTTTAGCACCCTTAATGCAATATTGGGTGATTTCAGAAAGAGAAGGGGTGATCAAAAAGAACAAAGGTTTCAGTTGGGTGCACTTACAACTAGCCACAATAAAGAAAATGAAATAGTGGTAGAGTTTAACACTAAGTTTAATGGCTTGGTAAAGAGCCTTCATCAAGATGTCAAGCCTCCGAATTCTGCAATTTTGATTTATTATATTGAGGATTTTGAAGGTGAAATGAGGTGTGCCTTAAGGGATAAGGATCCTCAAACTTTACCAGCAACTCAAGAAATAACTATAAAAATTGAGCAGAATATGCTTGAGGCTAGGAAGTCCAACATTCCTGGTTTCAACAGAGGTTCTCCTTCTAAATTTAATGATGAAAAGAAGAAGAAGGAGGAGGGTCAAGCATCATCAAGTAATGATATTAAAGAATTGACTCAGTTAATTAAGAAAATGGAAGTTATCCATACCAATCAAATCAATGCTCTACATAATAGATTGATCACAATGGAGAGGTCCAATAGTAATAGACAACAACATAAGCCAAATGACAAGTGGCCAAGAAGACCTCCTTAGAATGATCAAAGACCAACTAATCCTTTTGAATCCACCAACTTGGTAGAACATCGCTCTATACTGTATTGTAGACCTCGTGGTGAGTTTCATGAGGAATTGACTTGTCTAGTTTACCTTGAGGAGTGTGAAAATGAATATGGAAAACAAGGAAATGAACAAGTTAATATGTGTAATGAAAGATATTATGGTGGCATGTATGATTGGATGGATTTTAATGATTATGGAAGCAGTGGAAAATTTATGAATGGAAATATTGATAAAGCTACAGAAAAGTATGGGCCCAAGCACACTCCCCAACAAGTTGCAGAAATGGCTAAGTATAGAGGCATAACATACCAAAGGAATGGAAATAAAGGTCAGGATAAAATTCAAACCAGTGTTCCCAAGGTATCATCAACCCCTCCTCGGTCTAATGTGTTGATTAATGCAGACTTAAATATTGACTTAGGTGGTTGGTTTAGTAATGCAAAGATGTTAGTGCCAATATCAAAACTTATGAAGATTCCTTCACAGAAGGAAAAACTACTTAAAGCCATAGATGAACCTCCTAAAGTTGTTTTTGAGAAACAACCAGTTGTGGATTACTAGGATGCACCAGTTATTCTACAGAATTGGGATCGGAAAAATGAAAAGAATTTTCCTTTCTACCTTTTCTTACTTGTGAATGACAAAGTGCTACTCAATTGCATGTTAGATTAAGGAGCAAGCTCAAATGTTATTACTAAGAAGGTGAATTAAAAGTTAAATTTAAGAATATAAAGACCTTATCACAACATTTGTGCCTTGGATAGTTAAACGATAGAAGTGCATGGATTGATTAAAGGTTTGCAGGTACACTTAGCAGTTTTTTCGGATATCATGTTTGAAATGGATATCGTGGTGATTGATGTTCCAAATGTTTGGGGAATGTTATTGAATAGAAAAGTAGCTGCAAATTTTGGTGGTAGTCTACAAATGGACTTATCTTATTCTATGCTCCCTACCCCATATGGAAGTACTTTAAAATTAAATAGGGAAGTGTATAGAAAGTATCATGTTGAAGATCCCAAGAATCCCAAGAATGAATTAACGTGGACTGATGAATGTCTTAGTAACTATGCCATCTTGTATAATTCCATTGTGCCTTTTGAAGAAACAGTTCAAGATAATGAATTAGACAAGGTGTGGTACATGAACTTTGATGGTGCCTTTTCTAGAGCAAGAAAAGGTCCTGGTATTGTGCTTCAAGCTCCAAATGGTGAAATGTTGAAATTTTCTTATAGATTGGAGTTTGATGCAACTAATATTGTGGTTGAGTATGAGGCTTTGCTCCTTGGTTTGGAACTTTGCAAAGATAGAGGTGTGAACTGTCTAAATATCAAAGGGGATTCCTACTTGTTCATACAACAATTAAAGAACAATTTTGCTTGCAATTCGAAAAGATTAAAAGGATATAGGAATGCAATTTTGGACTCACTAAATGATCTATATGCTTTCAACTTAATTGATATTCCTAGAGAATAGAATTCAAAGGCAAATGAGCTTGTAGTAGCTGCTTCCACACTTCAACTTCTAGATAGTTTGAATAATGAGAATATTTCAGTGGAAGTAATTTTTTGGCCCTCAACTCCTAATAATATAGATCATTGGCAGGTTTTTGATGATGACAAACAGATGATTAAATTTTTTACCCATGTGCATGAATTTTCAGATTTGGACATCAACATTAAAGAGGAGGGTTGTAATTATATAGGAAATGATAATGAATTGAAAACACCCCCTAGGCGAGTTGTGTCCTTGGAAAGGGACTTTGACAGACAGGATGGTCACAAACAAAAAGAAGAATTAAATAAAAAGCTATGTGACCACTTGGAAATTAACATTGGAACAAGTGAAGAGCCTAGGATGGTAAAAATAGGCAAGACTACCTCTTTAGAGGAAAGGATTCAAATTGTTGAGTTATTAAAAGAATATAGGGATTTCTTGGCTTTCAGTTATGATGAGCTCAAAGTCTATGGGGAGGATGTGATTCAGCATGTGATTCCTCTCAAGGAAGAAACTAAGCCCTTCAGACAAAAGTTGAGATAGTTAAACCCCAAGTTAGCTCCTTTAGTCCAACAAGAGTTACAGAAAATGTTAGAGGCCGACATCATTGCTCAGATTAGACATTCTTCATGGTGCTCAAACTTGGATGTTTCTAGGAAGATGAATGGAAATATCCGGATATGTATTGACTTCAGGAATTTAAACATTTCTTGCACAAAAGACAATTATCCCCTACCCAAGATGGAAACATTACATCAACAAGTTACAGGTTCAGTAATGATTTCCATTGTTGATGGTTTCTCAGGTTATAATCATATCAGACTTAAAGTAGAAAATAGGCATAAAACTACTTTTACTACTCCATGGGGAACTTTTGAATATCTCATAATGCCATTTGATTTATCAAATGTTGGAGCTACTTTTCAGAGACCTATGGATTATGCTTTCAGGTGGTTGATTGGTAAACTAATTGAAATATATCAAGATGGTCTAACAGTCGTTTCTAAGGATGGTAAAACTAATATAAATCACCTTAGGCAAGTTTTGGACAAATGTAGAGGGTTTGGAACTTCTCTAAATCCTGCTAAGTCAGTCTTTGGGGTGACTGGAGGTAAATTATTGGGAAACATAATCACTAAAGATGGGGTTAAGATAGACCCAGAGAGAGTTGAAGCCATCAGTAAAGTTCCTTTTCCTATGTCAAAGAAATCTCTCCAATCCTTTTTAGGGAAAACCAATTTTGTCCATAGGTTCATTCCCAACTATGTTGAAATCATGAAACCTATATATAAGCTACTTAAGAAGGATGTAAAGTTTGAATGGAATGATGAAAGTAAACGGGCTTTTGAACAGATTAAGACTGCCATATGTGAAGCTCCGGTCCTTATTAGCCCAAACTATGAGAAGAACTTTCAGATTTTCTCTTTTGCTTCTTAAGACACAATTGTTGGTGTGTTGCTTCAGAAAAATGATCAAGGCCATGATCAGCCTATTGCATATATGAGTAGGGCCTTGCAAAATTAAGAATTAAAGTATCCCATGTTTGAGAAGCAGGCTTATGCCCTAGTCAAATCACTCAAACATTTCAGAGTCTTCATCGGATATTCCAAGGTGATTGGTTATGTTCCTAATTATGCGGTTAAAGATGTTTTATCTCAGGTGGAAGGATTAGGCTCAAGGGGTAGATGGATTGCTAAGATCTAAGAGTACACTTTGGAAATCAAGCCAACAAAATTGATTAAGGGTCAAGGCCTTGCTAAAATGTTGACAGAAAGTAATGAGAAGGCATTGGATATGGTTAACCAAATCAATAATGAAGATTGGCATCCTAACTTACTAAAGCTTGAACAGGTGGAATGGTACAAAGACATTATCTTTTATCTCAAAAATATAACTTGTCTAGGCCATCTAGTAGGACATAAGAAAATAGATTTAAGGGTGAAATATTCCAAGTATGTCCTTACTAGAAATGGATTAGGATGGAAAAATCATGATGGGGTTATCCTTAGATGTGTGTATGACATTGAGTCAAAGAAACTAATGGATGAATTCCATGGAGGTTTTTGTGGTGGACACTTTGTTGCTAAAACTACTACCCACAAAATCCTTAGAGAAGGATATTATTGGCCCACTATATTTTTAGATGTGCATCATTTTGTTCGGAAATGTGAGCCATGTCAGATTTTCACAAGAAAGCGGAAATTAACAGCACTCCCTTTGCAACCAGTGGTGGTTGAAGAACCTTTTCAGTAGTGGGGTTTTGACTTCATCGAGAAGTTTAATGATAATTAAAGTAATGGTTATTCATGGGTTCTCAAAGCTACAAATTACTTTACAAAATGGGTTGAAGCCATCCCAACAAATTCAGCAACTAAAAAGGTATGATGGATTTCCTTGAAGACAGAATCATAACTAGATTTGGGGTCCCATCAAAGATAGTTACAGATAATGCCAAGGCCTTTTGTTTAGCCGAGATGTCATCTTTTTGCTTCAAGTATAGTATTATCTTGTCACATGCATCAGATTACTATCCCCAAGGAAATGGTCAAGATGAATCAAGTGATAAAAACTTAATGACCATTGTTAATAAAATAGTTGGTGAAAATAAGAAATCTTGGGATAGTAAAATCAAACATGCATTATGGGTCAACAAAATAACAAAGAAGGCAGCTACTAGAAAGAGTTCTTTTGTGTTAGTGTATGGTTTGGAGGCTAGGTTGTTAGTGCATCTTAGGCTTCCTACTTATGGGTCATTTGAGGATGTTTCCATAGAGCAGGATGCAGTTCAGAACAGGGTTAATTAGATCATTGAGTTAGATGAAATCAGACGAAAGGCTTATGATCAAAATTGCAGAAATCAAAGTAAGATAAAGAAAGATTTCGACAGGTCAGCCATACACAGGGATTTCATGATCGGGGATACAGTTTTGTTATGGGATAAAGGTAGAGAGAAATCAGGGAAGCACGACAAATGTGACGGTTTATGGTTAGGGCCATATTTGATCAGAGAAATAGCAGGGCCAAATTATTTTCATCTCAGCCATTTGGATGGTGAGCCCATCAATATTCCAAGGAATGGGCAGTAGCTCAAAATTTTCTTCAGATGAGGCGCAACTTGGTATCCATAGGGACACCCTCTGTAACGTATCTCTAACCCTTTTCCTTGTATTTCATTTTTGTATTATTTCATTCATTATGTAAATGTCGTTGGTTGTGGAGCCTGATTATCTTCTTGATTCAAAGGTCTTTTACTTTCAGCTGTGTTTATACCCCATGAAGTANGGCAGTGCAGAGGGGGGGTCTGGGGGCAAGTGGGCCCCCAACAGGGGTTTGCGAGCGAAGCCCCTGAAGGAAAAATTTCCTTGTAAATGTATATTGTAATTTCATTGTAAATCTGGACCGTTCATTATAATGTCGCAGTTCCAACGATAGATATTATGTTAGGGTTTTTTTCCCTAGAAGACAACCCTCTTTTATGACGGAAATGTATTGCAGCTATGATTGATGGTGAATATTGTATTCTGAGATAGGATACTATGAGAGAAAGAAGAGGAAGGTGCAATGGGTTTGATGTAGGTTGTATCCCTTCATATGCTGGATAATAATAAAGGAAGGACCTAGCAATTTCTCTGGTGGACGTAGCCCACACTGGGTGAACCACATAAATATGTGTCTCTATTGTATTGTGTATCTTCTATGTTTTGTTTCCGCATTTGTTTTATTTTATTGCTCCACGGTCCTGTTTTTCTAACAACTGGTATCAAAGTGAATGGTAACTCACAAGAAAAGAGGGTTCCTGGTTCGAGTGGGAGCAATGTCGAAAGATGGAAAGTTTAGGGTTGAGAAATTTAGCGGCCAAAACTACCAGATATGGAAGATGCAGATGGACGAATATTTATATCAGAAGGATCTATTCCTACCATTGGGTGGGATAGCAAAGAAGCCGACGACTACAAAGGACGAAGAATGGGAGATTCTTGACAGAAAGGATCTAGGAACGATATGGCTGAGCCTGGTAGTGTTGTTGGCTTTCAATATTTCGAAAGAAAAGACAACGAAGGGTTTGATGGATGCATTGGCCAAATTGTATGAAAAACCATCGGCGTCCAATAAGGTATTTCTAATGAAGAGATTATTTAATATGAAGATGTCAGAAGGTGGGCTTGTTGCAGATCATTTAAATGATTTTAATATGGTTACTAATCAACTAAGTTCTATAAAAGTGGACTTTGATGATGAGGTCAGGGCTCTTCTAATCTTGTGCTCATTGCTAGAAAGTTGGAACGAGTTGGTCATGGCTATAAGTAACTCTGTCTCTGGTTCAAATACTTTAAAATTTGATGATGTTGTTGGTGTTATCCTTAGTGAGGAAATGAAATGGAAAATCACAGATGAGACATCAGGAAATGCGTTGAACATGGAGAACAGGGGAAGACAAAAGGATAAAGGAAAGGGTTTTGGGAACCGTGGGAATTCTAGGAAAGGGAGATCCAAATCCAGACTTGGAAAGATAGAGTGCTGGAATTGTGGGAAGAAAGGACATCTGAAGAAAGACTACAGAGCTCCAAAGAAACAAAGAGATGGACACCAAGAGAGAAATCATGAAGAAAATGTAACATGTGATGTCTTACAAGATCCTTTGATTCTTTCTGTAGATAATATTTTTGAGTCTTGGGTAGTAGATTCAGGGGCTTCATTTCATGCCACACCCTATATGAAACATTTTCTAGATTACGTTCAAAGTGATTTTGGACAGTTTCATTTGGGTGACGATGCACCATGCAAAATTGTTGGAATGGGAAAAGTAAAAATAAAGCAACGCAATGGAAACCAATGGTTGTTGAAAGAGGTAATACATGTTCCATATTTAAGGAAAAATCTAATTTCAACAGGGCAGTTGGCAAGTGAAGGTTGTATATCCATATTTATAGATAAGACATGGAAGGTCATTATTATCCCCGATTTCTAGGGATAACTAGCAGATCATGTCTCAAGGCCCACAGGTCCTAGACATGGAGTACCGAGAGCAGGATTGACCTGAGCATGGACCTGGAGGGCCCATCCTTATTTTATTTCATCAAATTCATCTTCACAGTAGCAACAACATCCATCACCATCAGGCTACTCTTGTATGGGAGAAGGCTCTTACTCCATGAGGTAATTGGTCCAGGTATCATGGTATGTGTCACTTTTGATCATTATAACCTTTGGATATATGCATCTTAAATCCTTTATCTATGACGACTGCTTGGATCTTACATTAACCCACTTGACCATGATTGGGGGGATTGACAAGGTGTCCTAGCAAGCCTGTACCCATAGGTTTTGGTTTTCCACCGGGGTGATTTATGAAGAGCCATTTTCTGCTCCCATCATACCATCACTTTTCATCTTATCTCCCGCTCATCTGTTCCATTCCCCTTATCTGGGCATTAAGATGATTTGTTTGTGGGGTTGCACCTTATCTCGTGGGAAGAAGGGGATAAAGGACTAGAAGGTAAAAGCAGTTGGTAAAAGATAAAGGCCTAAAAATGAAACCTCGAGATGCCTCGTCCAGGGATCCTAGAGAAGGCAATAAAAAGCCTCTCAGTAAGAAACAAGAGGGACCCAAAGAAAAATAAAAAAACAAGACCTAGCTAAGAGGATAGAGGGTCTCATCATGAGCCAGCCTATTATGTTCATGGGTACCTAACAACATGACATTGACACTATCTGGTTACCATGCCAGGGAAATGAACTTTGGTTGCATGGCCAAGGGAGAGGGGGTTTCATCATGAGCCAGCCTTATCATCTCTATGAAAGTGCTTGTGGGTAACAATGTCAACTTTGGTCACCGAGCCAAGGCAGTGTCCTATAGTTAGTCCTTGAAATAAAAAGAAAAAACAAATAAAGAAAAGAAAAGAATAAAGGCAAGAAAGGGATTGAAAAAAAGTGCATCCATGATGGGTACAACTCGCCTTCTACAAAGGCACCCACAGGTAATATCATGGATCCTTGGCTCTCACTCTACCCGTATGTCTGGACATCCCTTATCCGCACCACCTCATTTTAAATGGCTTGGATGAAACCCCTTGGAGACTTTCTTTTTGTTATGGATACTAGCCCAATAGGGTGTCTTGTCCTTTTCTTCAAACTTGTATTGTAGGTCTTTGTAAATTCTTTGAGCTATTGAATGATATATCAGGGTTTTTATGCATATGTTTGATAATATTAATGATGAAATGTGATTGACATTGCTATGATCCCTGTGACTAATGAGCCCATGGAGAGCGTAGTTTTTTATGTGCAGGACCATGCCCGACGGACAGGTACCACATGGACCGGTACACATGGGGAGATGATTAGTTTGGACCTCCATAGGGCTGAAGAGCCCATCAAATGGTTGTTGAGACCCCATTAGGGGTAGAGATAGAACAGTGTTTGACTGAGGTCTTGCACCGGAGAAGAATAGGACGTTCCATCAGGGGCACTTTGGCTGAGCCAGACCTAGGGGGGTTGACCTACTTGCAGTGGAACGTTGGCCCCAGATGACCCAGGACGTCACCAGGAGGCTTGTCACATCATCATGAGAATATGGCAAATGGACAGGGTTGTTGGCATGTGTAGCAGTTTAGAAGAGCCCAAGGAGGGCTAACGTCTGGCTTCTGGATGCTGAACTAGCCCCAAAAAGGCCTAACGTCTCCCTCAAGAGGGCTGGATGTCTCACTTTTTGCACATTTCGAGTTTTAAAAGAACATTTAATGTAAAAAACAATATGATTTTGGTTTAAATCCTTGTTGGCTAATTTTTATGACCTAAATTAATTAAAGGTCATGATACAGTATATATTGAGGAGTTTTATCCTCATTCTGACAGAAGACGCAACTCACTCTCCTAGTGAGATCTGATTTTTTGTGCCCTTATTGGGTATTCTTTCTTTTAAGTGAGGCGCACTTGTTGAAGGAAGGCGTTTCTCGGCATTTTTGGCATTTCTCTTGAAGGAAGGTTTACAACTAGGGTTTGCAATGAT
>JASDQU010711976.1:9974-27570 GCA_032191745.1 Picea mariana | reverse complement strand
GTATTTTTGGCCGTTAAATTTCTCGACCCTAAACTTTCCATCTTCCGACATTGCTCCCACTCGAACTAGGAACCCTCTTTTCCTGCGAGTTACCTTATGCTCTGATACCAGTTGTTAGAAAAACAAGACCGCGGAGCAATAAAATAAAACAAATGTAGAAACAAAACTTTGAAGACACACAATACAAGAGAGACACAGATTTATGTGGTTCACCCAGTGTGGGCTACGTCCACCATAGAAATTGCCAGGTCCTTCCTTTATTATTATCCAACAAATGAAGGGATACAACCTACAGCAAAACCCGCTGTAACTTTTTCTTCTTTCTCTCACAGTCTCCTCTCTCAGAATACAATATTCACCATCAATCATAGCCGTGATACATTTCCCTCATAAAAGAGGGTTTCCTTCTAGGGAAAAAAAAACCCTAACATAATCTCTACCATTAGATCTGCGACCTTATAATGAACGGTCCATATTTACAATGAAATTACAATATACTTTTATAAGGCAATTTTTTCTTCGGGGGCTTCGCCCCCGAACCGTCGCTGGGGGCCCTCTTGCCCCTAGACCCCCTGGACCCCGCAGAGGGGGTACCCCCCCTCTGCACTCCCCTACATGGAAGAGTGTACATACTTCTGGGGTGTAAATACTTTATGGGGTATAAACACGGCTGAAAGCAAGGACCTCTGAATCAGGAAGATAATCAGGCTCCACAATCAACATAAAGGACTTGGGATGGGTTAGAGCTAAGTGGGTTTAGAGTTCATTGTTATTGTATGATTAAGTGAGTACTACTGTGTGAGAGAGAAGTATTGAGTGCGAGAGCCTTATGGTATTGTAATATCTTTAGCTGGGTGTGAAGATCAACCCTACAGCATGATGTGCAGGGAGGGGAGAGAAAGAGAGAGAAAGAGAGAGAAGAAGAGAAGATTTGCTAGCTAAGAGCATAGATAAGAACTGTATGCTTCCATCTTAATATGTCATAAAGAAAAGTTTTGTGGATGTAGCCCTAGAGAGATGGTGAACCACATATATCGTGTGTTGTGTGTGATTGATGTTGTGTTCTTTACCATTTGATATACTGCTATTATTTTATTGTGTTAGATCTGTCAGATAGATGTGTGGAGTAGATCTAAGATAGGATTTGATATATAGATGTTGTGTTGTTGTTGTAATAGATCCACTTGGTATTCCCTTTGGTTGTAGACATATCTGTCCTGCAACCCCCCCATAGCTACTTTGAGTGAGACTGCATCTTCCTTGCAGGTGTTGCCGAAAGGGCCAGTAGTTAGGGATTGTTGGTGCGCTCTTGGAGTCTAAACCCTAGGTCTGCCCCTGTGCCAACATAACTTTATGTTGCAATTGAATCCCTGCCTCATGGAAAAGATTATGGATTTCATGATTTACATACTCTCCTTCGTTATCAGTTCGAAGGACTTTGATCTTCTTTCTGGACCGTGTCTCAACCAGGGCTTTGAAATCTTTGAGGTGTTGAAAGACCTCAGATTTTTTCCTAAGAAAGTAGATCCATGTAAAACGTCAGAAATCATCAACAAAAATGAGAAAAAAACTCTCTTTGTTGATGGATGGATGTGGAAAGAGACCCATAAGGTCACTTTGAATTAGATATAAAGGTGTAGACTCTCTCTGAGACTTTCCCTTGTCGAATTTCTCTTGAGGGTGTTTCCTGATAACGCATCCCTCACACACTACCTTGGAGAAATGGATGTCTGGTAGACCATCAACCAATATTTTCTTGCTAAGTTGTTGCATGTATCTGAAATTCAAATGTCCAAACCTTTCATTCCATATCCTACTACTTTCATCAACATATATCCTGGACATTTGAATTTCAAATACATGAAATTTAGAAAATGTATACAATCTAGACTGATGATTTACCTCACCGGTAGCAACCCTGGAGTTGGTTTGCATGTCGTAGATGTCCACAAAATTTTGTGTGAATATGAATTTATTTCCGATGCTGGAATTTGTCATGTGATACATGGAGAGAAGTTTGAAATAATGTTTGGGAACATGCAACAAGTTCTCGAAGCTTTCGTTGGTGAGTTCAATCCTTCATTTTCCGATGACTTCGATAGAAGAGTTGTCCCCCTTCAGAATAGGAGGACCTTTGCATGCATCCAAAGAAGAATATACTTCTTTTGATGCAGCCATAATGTTATAGCAGGAAAAACCCCCAATGGAATACACTAGGGTTCAACGTGCAAGTAGAGATAACCATCTAAAGTCTCCTACGTTTAACCACTACCCCGACAATACCCCACATTCATGCATAACATACAAAGTATAAGGATCCGGTAACTCTACCTTAAACTCCACATCCGATGTCGATCATTTTGCATTCAGTTGTTCTTCGATAGCAAATCTCCTCCCAAGACCAACTTTCATTCACCAAAAGACAAACAAGAAACTATGAACATGCATCTTATATATGAATTAGTGGGTTAGATGTCATAATAAAATGTAAATCAAACATAAATATTGAACACATCATATGGCGGGACAGAAAAGGTACTTCTTTATATTAATCTCACAAAGTCAATTACAAATGAGATCAGCAACTGCTCCTCGAACCTAGTTCAGGCTCCTCTTCACCAAGATCCAACTACTTACATGTATCTTTCTCCTCTCACAATTCTCTCTAGGTAAATGGCATAGACTTTTGAATGAGGAAAAATGAAAGAATAGGGAATTCTGGCTCCAAACTCACATTGTGGCTGCAAATTCTTAGGGCAAGGGGGGAAAGTGAAATGGGTAGAGTTTAATTGTTCTTATTCTTAGCTTTGGATTGAGACCCTAACACTTCCTTTTATATGTCAAAAAGGATGGTTATTTGGTTGGGTGATGGGCTATAGGTGATGGGACAATTGGAAAACTACCCAATAGCCTGTAATCTCAACGAATTCCCTGCAACATTTTAATTTTTAAAAGTTTTGTGAGTATACGTAGGTTGTAGTGGTGCAGCTAGAATACGTACGTGAGTTGTACTGGTGCAACAAGCGTGTGTACGTGGGAATTAATGGTGCAGGGCGCGTACATATTTAAAAATGTGGATTTTAAGAAGAGTTGCGATGGCTTGGAAAAAATAGCAAGTAAGATGGCTTGATGCCAGGTATGCATGTATGGTGATATTTAGGGTTATAATAGGTGCCCCCTAATGTGTGAGGTCAGAAGAGAATCTGATGGCTGAAATACATTAGAAATATTCACCAACGTACGAAGCGAGTGAGCCTGGGACCAGAGTTCGGGTGGTGCCATCTACAAAAATAATAATTGTCTCACCGAGGCGGGCATACCCATGCCCGGGATGAAATAAATCATGGTTGCCAATCAAATACACTGTATATCCATGTCATATAACTATATAAAGTGTAGCCGTGAGCAATGCACAATGGATATACATCTCAAAATAAAATATATACATGTATAGTATCCATCTTCAAGAAGCCAATGATGCCTGATGGTTGGAGATGAGGCCTTCAGAGCTTGAGAAAAAAATTGAAGATCTTCAAAAATTGGGTAGGAGTGTAATGTGAGTGTACGACTTCACTACCCAAATGTCTTCTACAGCTTGTCGGGGAATAGACAAGAGGATATCAGTGATCACGCAGAGAACTTCAGTGATTTCGATCAAAGAATTGATTGGACTTTCGGGATGGTTGGGCATGAGGGCAAGAGAAAAACTACAGAGAGGCTGAATAAAGTTAGGTAAACATTCCCTTGGACAATAGCATGATAGATGATTAGACTTAGGCAACATAATATTGACATAAGTTCACGAGTCAGGAGGCAACACAAACTCTCCATGTGTTTGGAAGAATAACCAAATGGAGGAGGAAACAACTCTATGTAGCGAGAAGAACTTCCTAAGGTCATATTAAATCCCAATGCTTGATGAAAAATGAAAGGATGTACTTTGTACAAGGGTGACTCATTGTGCTACCATAAAAAGAAAATACTTTTCCCGTCCTCTTTTTGGGGTATATTTGAATTTTTTTTCTTTTTCAATAATTTTGGAAATCTTGAAAAAGAATAAAAGAATTCTACGTTACAAAGGAGGAATGAGTGTCACAAGCATACTAGTTCCAAGCGCAAGGAACACACTAATGCTCAAATCAAGGAGACATGTGCAGGGAAAGGACACTCGAGAAAATTCCTCCATGGGTCAAGGTGTCAAGATGCAAAGGCAAAGTGATACAAGGCTTGCGTATAAGGAATTCTTCAAAGGTTTAGTTGAGAGCAACATGGAGCCGGCATTAGGCCAAAGATGTAGATATGCAAATGCGATTAATAGGACATGATGATAACTCCATTCAATGTAATTTTAAATGAGCCCAGAGAAGGTAAGATAGGTGGTTTTTTATTTTTAGAGAGTCTGAAAAAGCGCAAAAGAAGACTCCACTGGGGTACCTTTTTCTAAGGTAGTCTAATCGATTCAAAAAAGGGGTAAACTAGCACCAAAAATACATCTATTCAAAAACCATTTTAACGAGTGTGAAAAAGACAAGATCACTCGACATTCTTTTCAATTTTAAGGAGTCTGAAAAGATCTTAACTATGGACTAGCTGCCTTTTTCTAGATTTAGTCTACTTAACCCAAAAAAAGTGAAATCTGTTGAGGAGAACTCTCCCAGCGAGACAAATATCCCGAGGTGTACCTTTTTCCTCCTTAATATACAGGATGGAAAAAGGGGCAAACTCATGCCATTAGATGTTTTTCTGAACCAATTAACAAGTGTGAAAGAACAAGGTCACTCAACGATCTTTTCAATTTTAAGGAGTTTGAAAAGAGCTTAACTGGACCAGTTTAACGAGTGTGAAGCAACAAGGTCACCCGACTATATTTTCAATTTTAGGGAGTCTGAAAAGATATTAAATATGGACTCTGTGGGGGTTCCTTTTTTGTAAATTTAGTCCCTCAGGCCCGAAAAAGGGTTAAACTTATACCTAAGAATACTCTTCTAGCGAACTGAAGTTCCTAGAGCATAACTTTGTTCGTAAAATTGACCATCCGAACCAAAAAAGTGGTAAACTACCACCAGACAGTTGTGCCTTCAAATTTTAGTTTGGAGAGCATGAAAAACAATAAGATCGCTCGAGAATATTTTCATTTTTATAGAGTCTGAAAAGGGATTAAAAGAAGACTCATTTTTTAGGAGTCCCGAGGGTGAGGTCAAGAGTGATGAAATATCAAACGTATGAGGCTCAAACTCATAATAAAGTTAAGACTAATAAGGACTCCCGAGCCTAAAGTCATTAATGAAGGCATGGACACCAAAATGAAACCAAGATCTACCTAGGGCATCCATGTAGAGGTAGGCTCTACCACTAAATTAAGACACTTCTAAAGCAACAATGATGGTTCCTATTGGGATCTGGCACTCTATTGGAAAGACTGCTTCCAGCCCATAAATGACTTGAAAAGGTGAGAAACTGGTTGTAGTCTTTATAGACGTTCGGTAGGCCCACAATGTTGAGTACAACATCAAATCCCAACTTGACTTGGACGAATTGATTGTTCGTTGCAGAATAGTCTTGAGGGACTTATTCACAGCTTCCAATTGGCCATTCGCTTGTGGGTAGTAGGGTGATGAATTCTCTTGCCTCAACCCAAGATTTTATGTTAACTTAGACATAATTTTGTTCTAAAAGTGACTACCATGGTTAGTGACAATATCCCTCAGGATGTCGAACCTTTCTATTATATGATTGAACAAAAAGAGAGTTGTTGTCTCACCATCAGCTTTGAATGTTGGCATAACTTCAACCCACTTCATGAAGTAGTCTACTACTACGATGATATAACGATGCCCCCTGGATGAAGGGGGGTGGAATGTAGTATAATAAATCCCCTACTTAGTGAAGGGGCCAACTGTAATGATGAGAAACATAGGAGTGGGGTGTGCCCTCATCTTCCGAGAAAATATATGACACGGGTGACACTTCTTGACCGATTCAACGCAATCCTTGATTAACATCGGCCAAAATTAACCATCTCGTAGAATATTTTGGGTTGTTTCCAACCCAGACAAATGACCACCACATGCTCCGGTGTGGCAGTCATTAAGAATGAGCTCTACTTCTTCCTGAGTGAGACACTGATGAAGGATGTAATATACACCTCAACAATACAAAGTGTCCTTGAGTATGATATAGTTTTTGTCCTGATGGCATATACGTCGACGCTCATCACGAGAAGCAGAGGTGGGGCACTTCAAAGTCTGGAGATAGAATATTATATCTCTATACCAGGGGTCCAAAGATGAAATCATAAGAAGATCTCCTTTAATTGGTGATTCTTCGGGCGTAACATCACCTGACTCAACTGGAAGTTCCGAGATAAGTTATATAAATACTGATGACTTCTTAGATTTCACAGAAACGAAATTCAAGTCAAATTCCCAGAGGATAACAATCCATCTACTGATATTTCCGCCGATTACACGTATTGGAATGGATTCACAATGATAATGACGGTGGTCTTGTGAAACAAGATATAATGACGGAACTGCTGGACAGCATGAAATGCTACCAATGCAAGCTTCTCAACATGGGATTAGTTGAGTTATGGTCCAACCAGGCCTCGGCTCAGGTAATAAATCACATGTTCTTCAAGTAGATTGTCCTCTTGAACCAAGACCATACCGATGGTCGACTCTGCCACAGCCAAATACAATATGAAATATTTATTATAATTGGGTGGTCGAAGTAGAGGGGAAGATGTGAGGGCACATTTCAATGCTTCTAATAAGCATTGAGTTGCTTCGTACCAATGGAAAGGGACATCCTTCTTTAGTAAACACATAAACCCTTTAGTGATCTTGGTGTAGTTTGCGATAAAATGCCGAAGAAAATTGGCTTTTCCCTGTAAACTCAAAGCTAAGGGACTGTGCATGGGGAGGAAATTGAAATATCACCTCAACCTTTAGAGGATCGACCAGGATCCCTTTTGTTGAAACTATGAAACCTAAAAGATGACCCAACGTCACGCAAAAAAATAATTTGTTAGGATTCAAACGAATCTGATAGTAGCGACATCGCTCAAAGATAATTCGGAGGTGTGTGGGATGATGAACTCTCTTAAGAGATCGTGATGCTAAATCATAGAGATAGGCCTCAACTATGTGTTTGATATCGTGGAAAGGAAAAGACATGGCCGGCTAAAAAGTGGCTCCAACATTATTTAGGCCAAAAGGCATCTTTCGATAAGAAAATGTACCCCATGTACATATAAAGGTTGTTTTATGTTGGTCTTCGGGCTTAATGTGTATCTGATTGTATCCCAAAAAACCATCCATGAAAGAAACTACCTCACAGCCTGGACATTCATCAATGATCTAGTCAATGAATGGGGTGGGGAAATTATCCTTTGGACAAGCCTTATTCAAATCATGGAAGTTCGTACATATGTGAATTGTTCTCTACTTTTTGTTGTCTGGAACAAAATTTGACACCCATTGAGTCAATTGGACGGGGTAGATGAAACCAACTGTGAGTAGTTTCTCTTCTTCAGCCTTAATAACTACTGCTTTCTAAGGATTGACCAGACGAAGCTTCTGTCATACTAGCTTGGTGTCAAGGTAAGTTTTTATTTCATGTTCGACGATTCTTGGATCAATTCCTGGCATTTCCTCGTAAGACCAGGAAAAAACGTCGTGGAATTCTTTAAATAAAATAGTATATATTTGAATCTCCTCAAGGGAGCAGTCCGCTCCAATGAGACATTCTCCACAACACTAGGGGTTCTGTAGATATCGATAGGTATCATTTTATTGATGGTTTCCATATTACCTTCGGTGTAAACTGTGTGCATAGACAAAGGATTGATAGGACAAGACCTATCTCTAGTCATAGACAATACGAATTCACTGGCCTCAATTCTTCCTAAATCCAAGAGAAAATAAGATCTGTGATGGAGATCATCCCAGGGTTTGTTTCTTTGGACTATTCAATGCCTTTATAATCGCCTCGTGAGAGGGAAAGACCAATTCTAAGGAATTGGTAGTGGCGAGTGAACCTTGATCCTAGGTAGGCTAGAAAATTGGATCTAACTCTTAAGCGGGAGTCATACCGGGGTCGGAGGAATCTTTCTGGACTATAGAATACACAACCTATATAGCGAAAAAAGGCATGGCCATGCCATGATGGCCTGTCCCTTCCATCGTGGACGATGGGGAAGGAAGAGTCCACAGATCATTAAAGTAAGTCATACAGAACATTGACACTTGAAAGATTTCATCCTTAGGCTGGTTGGGGACAACTGATATGAAATTGACATCACCGGACGAAGGCAGGTAATCGAAAGTACCCATCAAAGGTGGGCATAAACCAACCCCTATATTGATGATGTTGGGCTATGGATTATCAATCATTGGGATCGTGGATGCCCCCGATGAAGGGTCACAACGAAAGAAAGACAATTGATCAATGGACACGATCTGAACCTCGTGTGGAAATAACAAGACTCAGAAAAATGTGGTGACCACTACATGCATAGCATAGGACAAAATCCTTCCTAACAAGAGATTGTAGTTGAGAGGTGCATCAACTACTTAGACTTCGATGCACAAGGTCTTTCCTCCTAACTGCTTCCATGTGGTATGAACGAACGAACATAGAAAGCGGTGAGAAGAGTAGGTGACAGAGACAAAACAAGTTGGCCAATGGCCTTCCAACATGCCAACGACATCATGCATGTCTAGGAACCCTCATCAACCACCGTGCGAAAAATGTTCCGAGTAAAATATTTTGTGGTGTAAGCTACTACTATATGAAATGCAACGTGGTATGGGAGACGAGATTTCAAGTCGGTCGTATCAAGCATGATCGTTCCTGGATTATAAGTCTTAGCAGATCCTAAGGCAGCTAACAAAGCCTTTCTCTAATAAGGGCATCTCTAGAGGACCTCCAGAGTAGACATTGCGCAAGGGATTTGTGACAAATCCTCCACCACAGAGTAGTTTTGGGCGGCCCTCGCATTTGGATTGTGGGAAGATTTCTTGAATGCCCCTTTCAGGATGTGTGTCATTGTTTCGCCCAACATCTTCTCGAACTGGAGAGGAACAGATGGGTTTTCATGTTCTTTACCCTTCTCAGAAGTGTTTGGCATTTTGCAATCGTGTGTCCCAGTCGCTATATGTGCATCACCTTTCAACATATAAAAATTTGAGGTCGAGGGATTACTAGATGATGAAGGGGGTCCCTGATTGCCCTCATCTGTGTTTGTAGAGGCTTGAGTTAAATTTTTCCCATGTGGATATGGGTTCGTTAACACAATAGGTTGTTGCTGCGCTAGTGACTTTTGGGCCTCCACGAGCCGAGTGCATAGGTGATTCGGATGGTCTTTTGTGCAAAATTTACATTGATACTTCAACTTTCTTTTCTCTGTATTTCCCCCACCAGCATTATTGGTGGGTTTCTTACCCCCCTTACCTTTATTTTGTTGTTTCTTCTTTCTGTCAACCTGTTGGTCGACCTTCGGGTTTGTCAATTGCACACTATGTACATCCGACGTTTGAGTAGGGGGAGCAGTCGAACCATTGGTTTGGCTGGCCATTGTCTGTTGTATCGAAAACTATTGCAATTGATTTGACAACTGATCAGCGGGCTTCGCTTGTGCTAAACCAATGATACCATCGACATGTGGTCCAAAATTATTTTTGGTCCTGTCAAGGATAGACTGTGGCACATCTGGAAAAAATTTGTAAAGTAAACCAGACTGAGAGTATATTAGTTCAAGTTGTTGAGCTCTCACTATCACCTCTTCCTCGGAAAACATTCCTAATGTTGCAACATATTTGGATAACTGAGGTACCAAAGACTTAATGAACCACTTGAGTAGAAAAGCAGGTGGGACTGATACTTTTATCAAACTCTTCTGACACTGCCATTCTCGGATGTGATCTGAGATATGATTAGCCTTTGTTTTCTCAAAGTTGGCCAACAATTCGGTGCCGACATCCTATCTCACAGGCAATTGAAAATGGTTTAGAAAAACCATTGTCAATTCTCCAAAAGTAGGGTATCTTGAGCGGTTGAGCTCGATGTACCATTTTGCGACACTCTCGATAAGAGTACATTTAAACAGATGCAACTTGATGGAGTCATATCTCAACGAGTTGGACGAGCACCATAGGTGAAAGGTGGTCACATGATCGCCTGGATATTCATTAGGATTGCCTTCGAGCTTTGGAATTTCCGAAGGCAACTTGGTCGTCATAGGAGGCCAATGCAGATCATGACAGATTGGTTCATTCAACAATATCAACAAGTCTGGCAAATGCAACGTTGCTAGAAAATCTAGCTTGGGCTGTTGAGTATGTATAGGAGGAAAGGAGCCTAGAATTTGGCTGGCACCAGGTTGCTAGGAAAATTTAGGCTGTTGACCAGGGTTCTGGTAAAAACCATGGTTGTGGCCAGCGTACAGATACTGCACTTGTTGAGACATCATCGGTTGACTCTCGTAATTGGACATTGACGGCTAGGAATGGATTTCTCCCCATGTTGTGTTCCAAAGGTTCTGGAAAGGGTTGCCCCCTACTGATCTGATGGGCATAGGTACTGAGCCTTTCCCGGGGTTCCATTGGTCATGGAAGGCATTTCCCTCGGTTGGCATCCTTGATGAGGGGATTGATCCCTGCCACGGATTCCAGGGTCCTTGAGAGGTGTTTTCCCCCTATGTAGGAATAGTACCCTGCACAAGATTTTGTGATCCAAAACCAGGGTTTCCCCTAGTCGATACAACAACTAATGAGAATGTGTTGTTACAAAACACGTCGAGCAAAGTGAATGACAAAGAACCCAATGACATGGTGTTGGAAGAAAGTCCTTGACTACCTTATCCGAACAAGATGTAGTTAATGTTTGTCCAGGCAGGCTACTGGGGAGCACCACCTAGAGAGGGGGATGATAGAGGTATATGACCCCCACCATAATGGAAAGCATTATAGGGGGCTGAGGTTCCTCCCATGGTCCCTTTTAGAGGAGTGTTAGATCTCCCTACCCCCAGAACCATGGTCTGTAGGGTGGAGTAGGATAGGATAGAGTTTGTATCAAATCCAGAAATCCCATATGAGAACGGAGGGCCTGTCGCACTCTTGGTGAATGGAGTAGTGATCGACACCATAGATGAAATCAAATCATTGCCCGAGGTAGAGGCGGTCGATACCATGGTGGCATAGACCGACGAAGGTGGGTTGGGAGGCAGAATGCCCCCTGTAGTGGCAGTCATAGAGGGAGTCTAAGGACTCCCTGATGAAGTAGTAGTGTTTTCTTCCATCGTTGCTTGTAAAAATATTTGATGCTCATGATGAGTTACCCTTGGAGGGGAAACTTGTACGACTATGGGCACCGACAAGTTACTGACCAGAGAGTTATATGACCCCAGAGCTTTTGCTCCAAGGTCATAAATGGTAGGCTCCTCCAGATTTGAGATTTCTTCTCTTGGGGATGGCTCGGGTATAGTTTCATGCGGCCCGATCACCTCAAATGACCCTTTCTATTCAAGTCTTCACCTTCGCAGTGGTAGGGGTGGCTCCAATTAAACCGATGTTAGGCCCTGAAGCCTTTGGGACCGATGAAGCTCTTAATCTTCCACTTTACGAGAATATCATAGACACACTAGGTATTTTACTAATGTTGAAAACCAACACACACTAGAAAGAGTTCCTATGAGACAAAGAAATCAAACCACTAGCTAGTTGGAAGAACAGTTACACCAACCAACACTAGAGAAACTTACCGGTGCAAGTGAATCTCGAATACGGAAGCACCCTCCAGGTATACTCTGCAAAGAGTGGCCCGATGTTTTTCCTAGGTGCCATGGTATACCCCTGCAGTCACCTGTGTAAGTCACTAAAATAAAGGCAACTAGGTTGCCAGCGCACGAACAATCACTAGGAGGGTACATTCGACAGTCGGGTGGACCGCAATGAGAAGGGTATCAAGATCGAAACCTAACGAGGGTATCAAAATAAAGTGTTTCGAAAGATGACTGAGGACCTCAAACGTATTCAAGACCCACAAAGCTCCATGGCAAATGCAATCAACAGAATCCCAAGACAAGTCCTCTATATGCGTTCC
The DNA here is from genome assembly GCA_032191745.1 of Picea mariana. Taxonomy (NCBI): domain Eukaryota; kingdom Viridiplantae; phylum Streptophyta; class Pinopsida; order Pinales; family Pinaceae; genus Picea; species Picea mariana. The sequence continues at coordinate 15,465 of JASDQU010711976.1, read as the reverse complement.
CCACTACGCATGGTCTGGCTTTGGAGGGGTTATCGCCACTACCTTTCTGCACAGGACCTCCTGTTTAGCCCCTATGTTAGAGGGTGTCCCAGATAACTTCCACGTTTACTGGACTTTTTTCACTCCCTAGCACATACTCATGTTTTTTTTATAGCCTTGAAGAGTTTCCTCTCCAACCTAAATCAAGGCTTTAGCCTAGACTAGTTGATGGACCCTACAAACACAAAGTCTAATAAATTTTAATTAAGCATTAATTTTAAGTGGTTTGTCTTAAATTCAAGGAAATGGAAATTAAAATAGTGGTGTTTTTTAAGAGACAAAAGAGAAGATCATTAAATGAAACTGAAAGCAAACTACTTCTTTTTGACAAATAAAGATTTGCAAATTTACACTCTTTAACCAGTTTTTCTTAACTACTTTTTCTAAGATCTTTGAAAAGAAAAACTCAAAACAAGATTTTGCTCAACTACAAGCTACTTAGTGTTCTAAGAATTCAGTAAAGAACATAAGAAAGCACTCTTTCTCCTGATAAGCAAAGACAACTAACATGACTACTTACCAAACAAGGAAATGAAATATTTTTTTTTTATGCTTCAAAATAAGAAACTTGAAATAACTTCTTTTTCTTTTCTTCTAAAACAAGTGAAAGAGAAAAAGTGAAGACAAGACGAGACCAAAAATTGACTTCAGGTCTATTGCATATCGCAGGGAGTCACTGACAATACTAAACAGACTGATAAAAAAAGACTCACTAACTCGTCTCAAACCCTTACTAAGAAAACACAAGAAATCTTGGCAAAGAAAAAGATAATTAATGTCAAACCCAGGCTAAAGACTGTAACAATAGAGAACAGGACTAGATCAAGAAAACCCCTGAGAAGTATGACTTCAATCAGGGAAGAGGTTGATTGCCTCTTCTTGAAGAAATCCCGGATATGTACGCGGGTTGTCCAAAGGTAGGGTGCACATGTACTCGTGCAAGCCCACTGTAAGCCGCGTACACCTCTATAACTTCTCAAAAAGAAAACTAAAAGTCAAAGCTAAAAAGTTAGGGACTACTGATATGGCAGACTAGAATCCCTCAAAGACACAACAACTTACAAAAAACTCAAAAAAGGTAATCAAAACCAATTAAAACACCCAAAACGATATCCCCTAAAAACCCTAGAGGCTTCCCCAGTATGGTTGCCAATTCTTCTATAGCGGGAAAACCCCCCTATGGAATACACTAGGGTTTAACGTGCAGGCAGAGCTAACCATCTAAGGTCTCCTACTTTTAAAAACTACCCCGACAATACTCCACATTCATGCATAAAATACAAAGTATAAGGATCCGGTAAATCTACCTTAAACTCCACGTCCGATGTAAATCCTTTTGCATTCAATTGTTCTTCGACTGCAAATCTCCTACCAAGGCCAACCTGCATTCACCAAAATACAAACAAGAAACTATGAACATGAATCTTATATATGAATTAGTTGGTTAGATGTCATAATAAAATGTAAATCAAGCATAATGATTGAACACATCATATGGCGGGATAGAAGAAGTATTTCTTTATATTAATCTCACAAAGTCACTTACAAATGAGATCGGTGACTTCTCCTCGAACATGGTCTGGGCTCCTCTTCACCAAGCTCCAACTGCTTCCACATATCTTTATCCTCTCACAATTCTCTCTAGGGAAATGGCTTAAGCTTATGAATGAGGAAAAAGGCAAGAATAGGGAATTTTGGCTCAAAACTCACAATGTGGCTGCAAATTCTTGGGGCAAGGGGGGAGAGTGAAATGGGTAGAGTTTCATTGTTCTTATTCTTATATTTGGATTGATACCCCAACACCTCCTTTTATATGACAAAAAGGATGGTTATTCGGTTGGGTGACGGGCTATAGGTGGTGGGAGAGTTGGAAAACTACCCAATATCCCGTAATCTCAATGATTTGTTTGCAACTTTTTAATTTTTACAACTTTTTAATTTTTACAACTTTTGTGAGTATACGCGTTTTGTAGTGGTGCATCTAGCATATGTACATGAGATATAGTGGTGCAACAAGCATGTGTATGTGGGCAATAATGGTGCAGGGCACATACATCTTCAAAAATGTGGCTTTTAAGAAGAGTTGCTCAGTGATGGCTTGGCAAAAGTATCAAGTAAGATAGCCTGATGCCAGGTATGAATGTATGGTGAGATTTAGGGTTATAAAACACATGATGTGATTCTCTTGAATCAACAATCCAAGCGTCAAGAGAGGATTTTATGGCAATCAAGGCATGGCTAGAATTTCCTTTCTTGGCACCCTCGAGGATGTGATCTCCAAGGTTGTTTTGCTTAAGTATTTCAGACATCAGATCTATTTGTTTTTTCATGCATGTGGATTCCGAATGGAATCCTTTGTGAAAGTATGTGCATTTCTCTCCTTTTCTTCCCTTTTCCCCTTTGGATCCAGAGGCATCGGTGAAGGGTTTTGTGTACCCTTCCTTCTTCGGATGTGCACGAGGTTTTTTTTTATCTTTATCTTTAGATTATGATATGTGTGGCTTCCATCATGCACAGTGAGTGTATACACCCTTGGACCTTTGATTGTGCCCATGTTGATGAGCTTGGTTTTCTCTTGTGTCAAGGATTCAATTAAGTCCTCAAGAGAAGGCATCTTCTAGGTAGCTCCGGAGGTGAATCTGACACAATGGAATGTGGATACAAATACTAAGAATTCAGGACCAAGCTTGGAGAGAATGGTGAGAACCATTTTTTTCTCCTCCTTCGATTTATCAACCCCGCAAGCTTTGAGTTGAGATAGTAAATCCTTTAATTTTGTAAATAAATCTTGGATATTGTCAAATCTTTTTGGATCCAATGTGAGCAGCTCCACCTCCAGCATGTGTCCCCTCATCTCATATTTTTTTTCCAAAGATCCCTTCCAAGGTGCTCCAGGCTTCATTGGGAGTCTTATAGGAAGATATGTGAAAAAGGAGGTCGAGAGAAATAAGACTGCAAATTGTTCCGAGTGCCTCATCCATGCGATTTAAGTAATTGTATTTTCTATGGATGATTTTGGTTATGTATCTGTATTCAAGGCTAACCTGTACAACCCTCTTGTTCAGAGATGTATGGATATTTTCTCCTTCCATGCAAAATAGTTGTAAGGTGTAAGAATGAATTCTTTTTGGAAATCCATATTTCCACTATCTTCAATCTCTTGTACCTGCAAAAACATTTGGTGTATCTTTTCCTTAGCAATTTGTTGGCTCTGATACCATGTAAATGTGTTTAACCTACACATAATAGATCTAGCTAAACAACACACATTTTCAAAGATAATTGGAGAAAAAATAATAAGGAGAGAAAGAATGAAAGAATTCTCATTAACCGTTATGAATAATAAATAATTTAGACATGATATACTATGTATAACTCAATGAGTGTGCACTGAAGGAAAAACAATGCACCATAGTGGTGTTCTAGAGTGATCTGGACACACATCAATAGTTATGGGAGTGAAATGCCACCTAGTCTAGTCTCTCAGGTAGTTACGGGAGTGAATTGCCACCTAGTTGAGTTAACTAGTCAACTAGTCTTCAGTTAACTGACTGAACAAAGAGTAGTGAGGAGTTAAATCAGGGAATCAAGGCTAATGCACCAGTCTGGTGATGATACCAAGGAAATTTTGAATTATCATGGTGATTATCCCAATGTTGCATGGTGATAAAACCAATGCAGCATCTAAACTCAACTCAACTAGTCAAACTGAAGCGTCAACTGAAAGAGAATTTTCTCCAGGTGGAATATTCTCCCCTAAAATATAGGATACTGGATAATGACTAATTATGACTAATAAAAAAGGAAAAACCTTAGGAAAAAGAAATCCTAGGTGTGTGTGAAGTAATTCCAAGACTTGCCAACAAGATGACCCAAGTACTCTACTTCTGAGGCGCCAAAATCACATTTAGATTATTTGAGGAAAAGTTGATGCTGAGAAAGTAGATGGAGAACTCGATCCACATGAGCAAGATGGTCTGTCTAGGTTTTTCTATAGATGAGGATATCATCAAAGAAAACTAACACAAAATGACGGAGAAAAGGACGAAAGACATGATTCATGAGGATTTGGAATGTGGAGGGAGCATTACACAAGCCAAAGGGCATGACCAAAAAATCACAGTGGCCCTCATGATTTCTAAAGGAAGTATAAGGAATTTCTACCTCTTTCATACAGATCTGGTTGTATCCTGAACAAAGATCAATTTTAGTAAAGAATTGGGCGCCACTCAATTCATCCAAGAGGTCATCAATGAAAGGAATGGGAAATTTGTCTTTAATGGTCAGTTTGTTGAGGGCGTGGAAGTCATGATACATGTGCCAAGAACCTTCTTTCTTAAGGACCATGACCACGCGAGAATAGTAGGGGGGTTATACTAGGGTGGATAACACATACGTTGAGTAGTTCTTGAACCATTTTCTCAATTTCATTTTTTTGAGAAAAAGGGTGATGATAGGGACGAATATTGGGAGGAAGGCTTCTTGGGACAAGGGGAATGGAATGATCATGAACACCACGGGAAGGAGGGAGTCCCTGGGGAGTGGAAAAAACCACTTGATGTTTAGAGAGGATGGGTTGGAGGTCTGGTGACACAGAGGGTGTCTCAGTGGCTTGTATGGCATGGAGTTGGGAAATAATGCCAGAATGACCTTTTTTGAGCAGCTTTTCCATGCGATGAGAACTAATGATCCTCGGGGAACCAACGGTGATGCCTTGAAAATTGTATTGTTGGTCATCTTGGTCGAATTGCATGGTTAATTCCTTAAAATCCATGAGAATGGGACCCAAAGTCCTTAGCCATTCTGCACCCAACACAATGTCACAACCGCCCATGTCAATAGCAAACATATGAGATTTCAGATGGTAGTCACCAATTTGGAGACGCACATTTTCACAACACCCTCCACATTTCATGGACCCACCATTGGAAATCATGATTTGGAAATTATTGGTTGCACAGATATAGGAATTAGTTTCTTGGGCAATGCAACGATGAATAAAATTATGGGTGCTTCCACTATCAACAAGAATGATGACCTTCCTATGCTTGATGTAACCAATTAGCTTGAGGGTTTGTGGAGCAGAGAAGCTAGTGAGAGCATTTAGGGAAATGACTAGTTCTACTTCAGGAGGGTTTGAGGGAGGGGTTATGTCAGTGGGTTCAGGTGACGTAGACACAAGGGGAGCCTCAACATCCTCTTTTGAAACATCCTCCGAGATGGACATAAAAATATTTTGTTCCTTACACTTGTGTCTTAGAAAATATTTGTCATCACAATTATAACAAAGGCCTTTGAGTTGGCATTTATCCATTTCGACCTTGGTCAATTTTTGGATCTTTAGTGGAGTAGAAGGAAGAGTGGGAGTTACTGGTTTAGTGTGAGGAATAAAGTAGGGTTTTTGGTTTTGAGAAGAGACAACCTGTTGTGCTTCCTTATCTCTTTTAGTAGT
>JASDQU010711975.1:5010-26865 GCA_032191745.1 Picea mariana | reverse complement strand
CTAGTTCAGTGGGAGTTAACTAACTAGTTCTATTTTAAACTTTCTATTTTTACCATCATTATTATGCATGCATGCATTCCTAAGGAAAGCTAACTGCTTGATTTCTTTTCTTAATTATGGAATGTTCTGCCCTATATATGAGTGTATTCCACTCATTCATTGTATCATATTGATCATGATCTATGTATCAATCATTAGCTCATTGGAGTAGTGTGAATATATTTTCTCATTCTTCCATATTGAATCTCTCTTCCTTTCTTGATAAGATTTGTTTGTACTTTCTTTAGCTAGATCTCCTGTGCAAGTTTCCATGAGACACTGACAATTCGACCATAGAAGCCAAGGGTGACATTAATTTTCTATATATGGGGATCATTTTCATGTAAAGGGGGTAGGTTGGTGAAATAGTATAGACAATGACTATTGATTGTAGTTTGTTTTAATCCGATTGAAACTTATTGCAAAAGTCTTGAATCTTTGATGAAAAGATTGTAGCAGACAAATGTATTGTTTTCTTTCTTTGTGTATGTACTTCATGTATTCTTTATTCATATCTATTTCTATCTAAATAGGAATGTAATTTCGAACCTGGGATTCGCTGCATAGGGCCCTACGATTCATGCCATTCAGACAAACCGTTTTCCTCTAAGTTGACTCTGAATTAATCCTCAAAGGTTCTCTGAGTTGCTTCATGTATTTTTCTCTCGCCACACACAATGATTTTTAACTGAATATTGTTTCTCATTTAACCTTTATCCTATCGAGTTCAGTCACTAAGTCATTTGTTTATATCGTTTTATTAAATCGAATCCATTTCCCAATGGTAATTTCTCTCTTGCTTGTCCTACCATCCATTTTAAAACAAAAATAAACTTTTCCTATTGCAGAATCTAACCTCTGTGCATTTATTGATGAAATATTTGAGTTATTACCAGTCATTGGACATACGAGAGAGCCCTCTCTGATTGTATAGGTCAGAATAAAATCTAAAGTTGGTTGAAACAGTTACCTTGGGGCTTTCTTTGATACATCCCAAAGAAATTAGCAAGTGCTAACAAGGTGAACAGAAGGATACTGCAACCACTACAGCCTCGACTGAAGCACCTTCTAGCCAACATAAGCAGGTCGACAAGACTGTAGAAAAGTGCAAATATTCCTTCTGCAAATAGACATCTCATGCAGCCTGACCGGTTGAACAAACTCAACCCTGCCAACAACAAGTTTGTGACAACCTTCCACAAACCAAGCAGCACGACGTCTCCAACAAGGAAAGTAGCTCATCGAGATTCAAATTCAGTAAACGCTTCCCCCTCTCCCCCAGGAACTCAACCCAATGGAGACCATTTCTTCCTAAGGAGGGAGGATTGTTCCAAATGGATATCTGTGGCCACCCACCTATTCCACAGGCTCAAAAAACAATTTTCCATCTTGGCAGTTTTTTGGGTTCCAAACTTTTGGGGTCGTTTTGAGGCCCTAAACGACATTTTTGGGGGATTTGGGGCCCATGTTATTGTTGAAGACATTAACTTGGGCCAGTTGAAAGTTGTTCTTCTTGGTTATACCTTTCCAATGGTGTATCGAGCACCCAAAACGGAGATCGTATGCAAAAGTTACGCCCCCAGTAAGTTGACGTATCAACTACCACCATCGGGGCCCACAAACCTTTTGGCTTTTCATCTTCTGGAGTTAGGGTTTTGGATTTTACTTATGTGAAAAATTCCTCTGGAGCTTTATTGTAAAAATAGTGTTCTTAGGAATTCGAGTAGCTGTCACATATCTTATCAGAGATAACCTTCCACCATTCTAGCGAGTCTTTCTCTCTGTATTTTTACAGTCTTTGTACATTTTCTCTCTGTATTTCTGTGTTTATGGTTGCATCTCTGATACGTTTTTATTATATTTTTGGATATCTGAGATATCTCTATATATTTCTTTATTATATCTCCACTCTCATTTCATGCCGAAAATAATAGGGATCAAGAACACCTATGTTTATTGACTAAGGTTTCATTTGTGCGACGTTTCCTTCAAGATGCACCCCATGCTCCAAGGGTACCACTCACGTTGACTTGTTTTTTGAAGTTTGTCCAACCCATTGGAGTCAAAAATCCATTCATTCGATCTTGTGAGAGACTAAGGGATTCTAAGGAATAAGGACCATGCCTTATTGTGCATCCCTTAGAAATGTACATGAGAGACTCTCAGTTTTCCCTCAAGGCATCATGGACCACCCAAACTAGGTAATCATTAACCTATAGTTATGGCCATGGAGGGAGTGTTAGTAGGTTGTGATAGGGATTCTACCACACCTCTCCCTAAATATTTGGTTTTCTTTGCAAGGCTCCTTTACTCCTTATGTGAGTTGAATTAGCAAGCAGCATCAAGCCTGCATCCACTAACAAAAATAATGTCAAAATCCATATATATAAATCATGATAAAATCCATCATACATCATATGTGCATAATAATGAAATACTCAAACAATAAAATACACTCTCTGACTCAATCTGGAGTCCAAGGAATCCCTTTGATGCCACCAACATCCATAACCTGTCATGTGTCCTGCACACTCAGGACGACTTGTCAAAAGCACATGTCAACACACACATATATACATCAATATAATCAAATAACTATAACACCTCAACATCATCATATATAACCCATAATATAAATGAAATCACAATGTTCCATACCCGGATCACTTGCAAGAAATTTTCCTTAAAGTATAAGTCAATAATAGTATGCTCAATAGAGCGAGATGTTACACGGGAGGATAAATTTTTTTTTGACTAGGAATATTGGCCTGATCTAGGGTGCCACGTGGTGCCCTATGATTGGGCCATGTGTCACCACATGATTGGTTCATACACATAGTCAATTCAAAATCACTGACCTAGTCATCTATCAACTCAGCTGCATAGTCAGCCCGTACCGCCACATGTCACTTTCGTACAATGCCACATGTCAAATTTTTAGTGTTCCAAATCACCCCTGAAAATGCCATATCTGACTGTTGCATGGCACATCCTAGTGCTTCTACATGTCATGTTGATTCTAGCATGACATAATGTTGACGTCAACAGTACGACCTTTGACTATTGACTTTTGACCTTTGAACTTTGACTTTTTACATGTTTGAGAAATACTTCATATCATGATATCTTTCGCATACAGAGTCCATTTTCAAAATTGAATAGATTGTCGATATTGGCAGGACAAGCACTATGTGATGGCATTGGTTTCATCCGAATATGAGAATTTTGAATTTTTGGAATTTTTGGATCCATTTGGATCACACCTCCCCACTAAGACCTTTTGGTCCTCCAAAAGGATATTAACCATAAATCAAGTGTGGGATAGGCCTCCCTACTTGTCCTTTGTGTATCAAATCTATCCCACGCACCTGTCACATCATAATCAATTGAAAAACAACCATGACAAATGAACACATATTGTTAGCCATTTTCATTTGTTCACATCTTTCTGAACCCACTACCATCCATGTAGAAAACATTAGCAGCGATAACCATATCAAAAATGTGATTGAAAATGAACCAACATGTATGTTCTTCTTTACAATCTTGCATGGCAAAAACTGATCTTGAAGCAAAGTATGGCTAGATCTACATGCTATGACCATTTTACTTTCTTGCTTAAGATCAACTACTTTATTTGGTACAATCATAGGTTTATTTCTTGCATAAGATTCCTTATTTAATTGTTCCATTGTTAGAAGATATTGATTCCCTTTTATATGATGAGCATGCACAACATATTTGGTCCCTTCTTTAGTTAAGTGATATTGATTTTGTTCCCTGAAGAAGATTTCTTTGTGATCATATAAATAAGGAATACCTAAGACCATTCCACATGTTTCTAGCAGCACCACATCACATATTACCTCATCCACAAACTTAGATATAATTGCAAACTTTATGACACATTGTTTTGTTAATGACAATTTGTGATTTTTTCTTATCCAATTTAGTGAGCAGGGTTTGTGATGTATCTTAGTTTTTAATCCCAATTTCTTAACCACTTATTCTGAAATTAAGTTAGCTTGAGATCCGCTACCTAAAAAACTATCTATCTTGGTATGTTTCATAATGAGCCTTATATGAAACAATTTACTTCTAGAATCATAACCATCACCAATTTTACCTGACAAACCAACTGTTGTGATTTTAGTCTCATTACCTGAGTCTGGCCCCAAGTCTATAGGTTGTGTTAATGCCACAACTTTTTGCCTCCCTTTCCTCTCTTTGAACCACTTATGTTTCTTCTCTAGGTGTAATTTTCAAAAATATTCATCATCGTGCCCTTCTTTCTTGCAATGCTTGCAAGAGAGATTCTCTTCCTTAATTGTCGCTCAATTTTCTTTCTTCACATTCCATTTTCCTTTTCCTTATTTCTTTGAAGATGATTCCCTTGATACACCAACTCCAGTTTTCCCTGCTTCAATATGAATTTCTTGAATAGAAAACTCATCAAAATTAGTAGCTCCAAACGTAAATATTGTATTATAAATATGTGCAGGAAAACATCATATATACTTCATAAAAGTTTCTTGTGTATGTATTGGAATATTTAACATCAAAGCCATCTTACGGAATTTATCTTTGTATTCTTGCACCGATTATTCTTTTCTTAATTTAAGGCTTTTTCATTCAATTAAAGCCTTCTCCTTCTACCCCAAAGGATAGAACTATTTTCTAAGTGAAAAAATAAAACCTTGCCATGATGGAAATACATTACTAATTTGTCGAGTACTATGTTGTAACTTACTTTGCCACTAGATGAGTGTTGTGCTTGCAAGACGAAGCAATGCCAATTTGATCTTGGTTGCCCCATCATTGATATTTTGCACACTGCAATATACCTCCATATGTCTGACTTAGTTATCAAGCTTCTCAGCATTAGTAATGGCATGTCAGGCTTATGTTTATCAGAATGTTTTCTTGTAGAAGTAGGATTTGAACTTGTACTTGAAGAAGAAGAAGAAGATGTAGATCAAGGAGGTAAAGGAGGAGGTTTTAGAGGGTCCTCTCCTTCAATTTTGTCTTTCTTTGAATATTCCCCTTGAACAAGTCTCTTTCATTCCAAGTTATCATCATACAATAATTTTACCATCTCCAACATGGAAAATAAAGTTTTTTGAAACTCTCTTTCGTTTTGAGAAATTCCTTCTTTTGATGCCATCTTGTCACTTTGAGATGTCATCTTTCTTGATCCAATATCAGTATATCCTTCTAAAATATCTCCTTCACCACGACTTAAATTCTCCCTAGTGATCATGCATACTAAAAAACAACCAAATTCTAACCTTCTCTGATGCCACTTGATCCGAAATGATCTTTTAAATGACTTGGTTAAGTATTTTGCATGAGTTGATTTACAATTTAGAAATTAAAGAGAAGAAGAAAGAGTTTTAATGAAATAATTTTGCAGCCATCATAAAGAATACAAAACATAAAATGAACAATAAGAATAGTAAACCATAATTCCAAAACTTGTTAACGGAGTTTCGCAAAGTTACCTACCTCTTCGGGCTTGTCTTCAGTGGGGGAGGCTTTCTTATTAAACTTAAATGCTTCAAAATTACATCATAATTATATCAATTTGTTCTCTGAATGAAACAACAATGTTATTCTCTATCTCAAGATCTCAACGCATTAGACTACACTGAAAAAGGTGGACTAGAACTCCCAGAAATGGCCTCCAAAGCTCCATTACTCTTTTGGCTTCCCTGCATAAAAATGGATTAATCTCTAAAACTTGGCATCATTCTTCTATTATGAACCTATTTTCCATGGAAAATAGACTGGGTTTAAATAGAATTTGAGTTGATGATCAAATCCCAACTTCTCCCCAAGATCTGGCCTCAATTTGGGCTCCAAATCCTAAAAAAATGGGCAAAATCCCATTAAAATAGCCCAAAAATATTTAAAATATCCAACTATAAAGTTTAAAACCCACTTTGGCACCAATTTAGGTGTGCACCCCTTTTCCTCTGGGATCCTGGTCGCATGGCACACCATGTGTCCAAGCACTAGTCCACATGGCACTCGCGTCCGTTGGTTTAACCTCTGGTCTAGATCCTTGGTCAACGAGACTAAGGGCTTATCCCCTGACACCCGGAGCATATCACAACAAAACAATGTAAAATGGAGTGTGGTTAATCCCTGCCCCTATGCCCTTGTGGATATCAAAATTTTTTTAGGTCGTTTCCCACAGATAGGTCGAAGGTTCAAACCACTAGGAGGGAAAACAAATTTTTGACCCAACACTTATTGGCCTGATCTAGTGTGCCACGTGGCACCCTGTGATTGGGCCACCTGTCACCACATGATTGGTCCGTACACAAAGTTAGTGCACAGTCACCGAACCAATAATATTCCAACTTAGTTTCACAATGATCACGTACTGCCATGTGTCACTTTTGTACAATGCCATGTGTCACTTCCATACAGTACCACGTGTCAACTTTTTGGTGGTCCAAATCACCCCTGAAAATGCCAAATCTGACTGCCACATGGCATGTCCTGGTGTTTCCATGTGCATGCTAATGTCATCATGACGTACTGTTGACGTCAATAGTACGACCTTTGACTGTTGACTTTTGACCTTTGACTTTTTGCATGTTTGGGAAAAACTTTAGATCGTGATATATTTCGCATACGGAGTCCATTTTCAAAAAATAATATATTGTCGAAATCGACATGATGAGCACTACGTGATGGAACTGGTTTCATTCGAATATGAGAACTTTGAATTTTTTACCTTTATGGATCCATTTGGATCAAGGATCCTGTAGGGATGACCCCCTTGAGTAACAATGACACCACAGGGTCAAGACTCATAAAAAACATGACACCTCCACATATATGGTTGGCCTAATAGAACATCACATAATTCTAGTGTGGAAACATCACACAGTACCTCATCTTGGAAGGGATTGATGTCGTATGACATGAAACGCTATTGAATGATACAAAGATCTCATCCTTAGCAAAGCCATCCATTGTTGTATGGCTTAATGCGTGGTGTTGTTGGAAAATACAATTTCTTAATGAAATATATTGAGATGAGGTTCTTTTGAATTCTGTTATCAACAATAAAATGAAGCGGGTTCCCTTTTACCCACATCTGTGAATGGAAAAGGTGCTCCCCCTCCGCAGGATCCTCTGGTTCTTCTGGTTGGATTGTTGTGGTCACGATAGTAGAAGTGGGTTATGCATCAATGATTTCTCTCCTTTTATTCTTTTCTGAATCAGAGTCTGGTTTAGGGCCCAACTCTGTTTCTTTGAGATTGGCCACCAAGGACTATTTTGAGCAACATTCATCAGTGTTGTGCCAAAATATTTTATGGAAGTTGCACCACTTCCCAGTGTCCTTCATCTTCTCGTTTCTCTTCTTTTCTTGCGGCTTGGATTGGTTTTCTTGAGGTTGGATGTTCTATGATTTAGATCTGCCTTTACCATACTTTGGTTGATGCGGATTTGCAGACCCGGACTCCCGCTTGTTGTGTTGCCTAAATTTCTACTCAATTTTGACAACATATCAATAAGTGGCTCCGANCCGAGTGATTAAATGTCCAAAAATTCCATTTTATCTTTTGATGTATTTGTGTAGAGCCCCGTTGTATTTTAGAACCAGATGTCACTTAGGGTCTTTGATACCCATATTGGTACACAAGCTATGGTAGGTATTTGTGAACTCCGACATTGTTTGTTCCCGCTTTTGATGTAATGTGTTCCATTTCATGTACTGGTCATCATACTTTCCCACAAGGTAATATTGCTCCTTGGCCACATCCATAAAAAAATACCAGGTGGGATCAACCCCAAATATTTTAGACTCCTTTGTGGAATTGTTCTCCTAGTAATTTACCCACCATTGTTGGACTTGGGGGAGAGCCTTAAGGAGCGTAATGGTGATGTTTTCTCTATCAAAAATATTATGAATAGAGAAATAAACTTCTAGAAAATTTAACCATCTTTCCAAGGCATCTGCATCGATCTAACCTTCAAATAAAGGAATATCAAAATTAACATGTACCTTGAATGGGGTAGCATCTCCAAAGCGACTGTTTGATGAAGACATGCCTATTATTATCGACAATCATTTAAGGATTTGGGAAAAATTATCCAACATGTCATTCATCTGTTGCATGAGGGATTCCACAAGCAATATATTGATGGGATCTTATGCTCCCACATCTCTATTTTCTTCTACCATGGGAGTCTATTTGGGATGGGGATAGTGGTTTTACTCAAGAGAAACTATCTCTAGCCCCAACTCTCTATACCCTGACCTCATCGGGGACATGCACTAAGAAACGATGAGTAGCCTACTTTGATACTGCTGATCTGGATTATTTTGAGAACAAAATGAAGGTATATATATAACAATAAAATATACAACGATATTTCAATAAACACATAAATAAAGTAATGAACAATTTTTATTAATGAGAGAATGTACAAAAACTATAAAATTACAGAGTGAATGACTCGCTAGAATGGTGACAACTTATCTCTAAGAAAAGATGTGATGGATAAGCTCAAACGCAAGAAGATGATGATGATGATTACAATGAGGCTATAGAGGAAATTTTAACATAAATAAAATCCAAAACTCTAACCCCGGAAGATGAAATGCCAAAAGGTTTGTGGGACCTAATGGGGGTAGTCGGTGCATCAACTTCCCAAGGGTGTATCTTTTGCATACGATATTCGTTTGGGGCACATGATAGCTCGTTCGAAAGGTATATATGAGGACTACACATTTTTCCATCACACTCTAGATAAAGCCTATAGTGTGATAGTGGCGAGACAAAAAATGTTGTTTAGGGCCTCAAAATGGCCTCAGAACTTTAGGACCCAAAAAGCTGTAGAAAAACTATCAAAGTGGAAACCCCTATTTTGAGCTAGTGGAATAGGTGGGTGGCCACCAATTTCCTCCTGGATAAAAAAAAAGAAGTAAAAAGTGCATTTGCATGAGAAGACAAGTTAGAAGAAGAATCAAGACTGATGTTGTGTGTCTTCTTTGTTTATTCTAAGGCTTCCATCGTATTAAAATATTTAGGCTTTAGATGATCATATCATCCACACAAATTGAAATGTCTCTTAATATTCTTACTTTTTTATTTTGTTCCTTTGTGACCATTGGGAGTATCAGATGTCCGAGAGGGTTTGGGACATTTTTCTTTCTTGTTGTTGCGAGGAATTTTCTTCTTAAGACTTTTCTATTTATGCTTCTATTGGGGCACTAATACATTGTTATGTGTACCTAAAATGTTAATCACTCCAATATGCAAGATATTATATCTCTATATAATCAAAGAATCACAAAAATATTCAATATCACGTGGTGTGTAAGCATCCCATAGACATTCTTTGGTTTAATGAAAAGTAAATACAAAAATAAAATATGCACAACAATCTTATAAACAAAATCATATATCAATTGAGCATACTTATTTTCTATGTTATAGTCTTCAAGTAAAATTCTGGTTGTTTTGAACTTATATCAATAATGTTAAATTCAAGAGAAATCACTGGGATTTAAAGAAATCAATTGGTATTCAAGTTGATGGGCTTGAATCTTATTG
Source organism: Picea mariana (assembly GCA_032191745.1). NCBI lineage: Eukaryota > Viridiplantae > Streptophyta > Pinopsida > Pinales > Pinaceae > Picea > Picea mariana. The sequence continues at coordinate 17,248 of JASDQU010711975.1, read as the reverse complement.
TGTTTACCAAATACAGTTTCCATATTTTCCCAAGCATCATCTAGATTTTGTTCCCAAGAGTCATATATATTTTTTTATCTCCTTGAAGGTGAAATATTAAATCACTAGATATTTAAATTCTAATTAATCGACATGCTTCCCCATTTTTATCATCCCATTTGGTTTTCTTTGAGACATTAGCAGGGGCAGTTTCTTTTCCCAAGGTAATCTAATCAAGTCCTTTACTTCATAGCACATTCTCCATTTAGGATTTCCATGAGAAATAGTTTGAAATAGTAAGAAAAATATCACTTGGACTAACCATATTAAAGTGTACATGAAAGGTGGATGTAATTTCATAAATTAACTATTTGGATGAAAATCTCTCGAAAAAAAGACAATTTAAAAAAAAACAACATTAACAAAAGAATTTGGATTTTAAAGTTATGCCATTTTTTAATAAATGCATAAAAGGTAACTAAAGTTCCATGTGGTAGGTAGAAATTTGCACATGTGGTAATGGATGCACAATGAGGTCGCTTAGTAACAACAAATTATCTCAATTCTCTAACTTTGTCTTTAAGTTGACTTGTACTAATAACTAGTTTACATGAAATAAGTGGCTTTTAAAAAATAAGTGAGAAACACTTTTACAATAAAATTAATTTATTAGTTAAAGTTGCATGCAAAAAATGACTTTAAAAAAGAACATTAAAGTTAATTTATAATGATTCAATTTTATAATTTAAGTGAATGGTATTTTAAAATAACATTATGTAATAACTTATAATGATTCACTTTTATAATTTAAGTGAATGGAATTTGAAAATAATATTATGTGATAACTTAAAGTTTGATGTACTTTTTTCAAAAATTAACTTATTGAAAAGAAAAATTTATAACTAAATATATGTTATTTAGTAAAGTAACTATCAACCAAGTGAGCTAATTTTTTGAAAATTGGAAAAAAAAATGAAACTTCTCTCTATTTCTAATTTGTTGATATCACATAAAGTGTAGATAAAAGAGCATAGATAGAAAACAAAAAACTTTCCCTTTTGTAAAATCATACTGAAACTCTATACCTCTAGATCTGACAAAAATGACACTATGTCAGGAAAATGGAAATATTTTTTGGTGAAACAAAAAGAGTCTTGAATTGATAGAGGTAGTCTAGATGCAATGGAAAAAAATTATTAGCCAAGAAATGCATATAAATAGTAAATTCTGTAAATATTTTAATGCATGGAGTGTTAGGGTTATAACCTCCCTAACCCCTAAGTAGATAGAATAATATGTTAAATTAAATAAAAACTACTAGTTATTTTTATTCACCTTCTTAAACACACATATATCTATATACATACAATGTGTCAACTCCATGTTGATCATGTAAGGAATTACATATCTATCTTATACTAAGTATCACACCATTGAAATTTTTAACCACTAGCCTACCTTAGATTTATTTTAACTCTCTATTTATCATGCACCCAGAGGGATCAAATCCCTTTGGGTGCAAACTTTTCATCAAGATTTTTTAATCTCTTTTTTTTTCACATGAATCCAATTTTTTTTTTTTTTTAATTTCTTCCAAATAAAAAATTAAGATGGATCTATCTTTTAATGCCTTTCAAGTCCATGTCAAGCACTAAAGACATTTCAAATCTCCTTCATACTAAGCAACACAAGATTAAATTGTTTCAACTATAATATTTTTAGTTTCAATTGATATATATATATGTGTGTGTGTGTGTGTGTGTGTGTGTGTGTGTGAATTAATCTAGACATTGAAATATTTTGTTTATACTCCATATTGAAATACATTTTTTTTTTATTAGCATTTTTTAAATATCACCTCTCAACTCCACGTTAACATTAAAAGAATTACGCATCTAATAAGATTTTTTTTATTTTCAATTACTTTATATCTCTATATAAAATCCATATAAAATTATTTTAATGAATGTGGATATTGGAAATTTTTATTTATGACCACATTAAAATAATTTGTATTATTAATATTTGTTTTAATACCATGTATAAATTCCATATTAAAAAAAGGAAGTAATTACGCAAACAACTAGCTATATCCACTTACTTTCCTATACAATGTCTTACCATCCTTGAATGCTTCTCTGAACTTTACATTTTGTTGTTTCTGAAAAATGATAGCTGGATATTGATTCACATTTACTATATGCTCATTTGTAGAGCACATTTGAGTATTCACTTATTTTTGTTCATGATATTTCAAGTGAATTTTATACAAAGCTGGGATGTAATGGAACACAAGTTGACAAACAAATAGTACATGAATATTTGGGTAGAAAATTATTGCACCTTTAGCTATTTGCCATTTTTTTATGCTCGACATTGCTCTATGACTTTGGTTGTTACAACTTTGAGATCATCTTTGTTATTTTTCTTGCTTGGGATAATACATAATGCTTTAATTTCATGGAAAAATCCATTTTCAATGTCGGTTTTTTTTTTCAACTCAACCGTCTCAAGTGATAGGATCCTTTGAGCATCTGCAGTCATTATCTTTTATCCTTGAAGTTTCCCAAGGGAAATCTTATTCTTACTTGTTAACTATCGATGCAATTACTCTTGCAAATCGTTCCATAGGTAGTGTCAATGGAAGAATATCGGTATCACTGAGGATAGAGTCAAAGTTTCCTTTCATTAATTGTACATATAAAACTACTACTATTAGTAAATATTAGAGCTTTATGAAGTGAATATTGTCAAATAGTTGACCTATCTAGTATTTCTCCTTTAGCTGGGAAATCCAAAATTCAGTCTAGCTACTAAGATTTAACCTAGTGTATCTGTAAAAAGTAGCTACTAAGATTGAACCTAGTGTATCTGTAAAAAGGTTCAAAATGAGTCCCAACCTTCAAGAAAGAGAACTTTGTAAGAGAAATACTCCAGATACGCATTATTTCTAGAGAGGCTTCTAAGAGGATGATTGTGATTGCAAATACTGATTTATGTTTAAAATTTTTGATAGCTAAAGCTCATGTTAGCACCGGTTTGCATAAAACCCAAGTCGTTTCCTCCTTAATGAATCTCATGCAGCACATTGATGGAGAGGTAGGTGGGAAAACTTACAAGAATGACATAAAAGTTTCCAATAATAAAATCTCAAGAGCATAGTGTGAAAGATTCTCCAAAAATAAGACCTCAAGCATGTTGAATTTTCAATGAGCTATGGCTCATGCATTTACTTTAAAATTTGTTGTTTAACTTTTACTTGAACCATAACTACTGCAACAAACCAAGATCACAAGAAGAATAACCATGCACAAGAATACAAGAAGTATCATGGGAAACCCTTCTCAACAAGGGAAGAAAACCCAACTAATCCTTTGTCATATTCTTCAAGAGAAAGACCTCCCACACCATCACCAAACCTAGTACACAAGAGGGTGTTGTAATTCTCATAATTTCATACCACAATTTTTGAAATCATGATATGACACAATGTTAAGTGTGTTTCCTCAATAGGGATTCACCTTTATTTATATAAGACTTATCATATCAAATGATGTGTCTATTGGCAAAATAGGTCCGACCTCAATAACTCATAATATAATTAATAATTTCCATATTAATTATGTTTCAATTTATGGTGGGGACAACCTATACCCTTTACATCAAAAATAGGGTTAGACGTAAGTCTGACTCTTGTACAATATAACAAGGGATATAATACACCCACTAGTGCTCAACCACTAGGGGCACATCCATCTGTGCTCAACCACAAGGATGTCCACATCTTTATCTCATTGTGTCTCATAGGAGAACCACACTCACTAGTGCTCAACCACTAGGATCATATTCACCAGTGCTCAACCATAGGCACGTCAAAATCAATAGATCTTCTTTCTCACTGCATTACATGGGAGAATCATATGGAGTATCACATCACCTCAAATCTTTGCATAGAGGAGGCCAATACATCGTTTCATCTTTGTCTCAGAATGATACACCCAACTCATGGGATTCCCCACACGTACACATGTGCTCAGCCACAAGAACATCCAACTCAACAGATCTTCTTTCTCACTGCGTTAAACTGGAGAATCGTCTAGGTATATTGTCTCAATTCTCTTCACAGAGGAGAATAGTAAACCCATCTCATGGGCTCCTAAACCCACACAAGGAATACAACATTCCATCTCCGTCTCAGAGAGGAACCACACACCCAACTCATGGGCACACCCAACTCATGGGATTCCTCACCCCACACAGGGGCACACAATGTTCCTTCTTCATCTCAGAGAGGAACCACACACCCAACTCATGGGCACATCCAAATCATGGGATTTCTCTTAGGTCGACTCACTCAGTTTGTGTCCTGGAGCATGTCTCACGCAGTTGTAATCATCAACACTCCCTCTCATCTAGCGAGGCACTCTCCACTAGGAAAAGTCTCTCATGAAAGTACTCGAACTTCGTCTTGGATATAATCATCAACACTCCCTCTCAGCTAGGGAGGTAATATTCACCAAGCTAGTTTCTCATGAAAGTACTCGAAGTTTGTATTGGCAAGGGGTTTGGTGAAGATATATACAATCTGCTGACATGTAGGAAGGTACTGCACATGTATTTTTTTCCTCTGCAACATGTCTCTGATATAATGATATTTTATCTCAATGTGTTTCGATCTATCATGAAACACAGGGTTCTCAGAGAGTTGCACACATCTCTGGTTATCACAAATAATAATAGGATACATATCATGATCAAATAAATATGTCAGAATCTTGTGAAGCCACACTGCTTCACAGACTACCACACTCAATTCTATATACTCTGCTTCTGCAGTACTCAAGGCCACATAGTTATGTTTCTTGTTGCACCAAGAATCCATGGCAGACCCCAAGGTAAAACAACAACCAGATGTGCTCCTTTGGTCCATTGCATTCCCTTCCCAATATGCATCAGCATATCCTTGTAGACTCAAGTCCACACTGGAGGCATATATCAGGCCATATCCAACTATGCCTCATAGATATCTCAATACATGCTACGCTGCTATGTAGTGAGTTTGTCTCGACTGACTCATGAATTGACTAAGTACATGTATATGGTGTTAAACAAATACATTAGTGATCCAATCAGTTGTGGATCAATCTCATCTGAATGATCATCATTCATTTTCTTCAAATCCATCACCATCAGTGTAGGCATGGATTTGCATTCTGTCATATTGATCTTCTTTAATATCACCACTATATATTTTCCTTGACTCAGAAAAATATAATCAGTCCTCTATCATACTTCTTTTCCCAAGAAGTAGTGCATCATACCCATATCCTTCACCTCGAATCATAAGTCAAGGCTTGCTTGTATCCAACAACAAGGCTTCCTGAATAAGTCACCAAAATCAGGCTCTCCTTATCAAAAATGTAATAATATAGGTTTGGTTCAACATCACTCTTGCTGAAACCCAAACTCATTAGGAATCCATCCATCTTCTCATACCAAGCTCGAGGTGTCTTCTTTAGTCCATACAGGGCTTTCTTCAACCTATACACATGAGATTTCTCGTCGTATATCACAAATACTTATGGCTACTCGATGTAACCTTCTTCCTCAATCTCACCAATGAGAAAGGATGTCTTTACATCCATCCTATGTAGTTTTCAACTCATGGATGATAGTACAGATGGAAGTGCATCGGGCTACTGGATCAATATGTCTCATCATAGTTCACTCCCTCTGCTTGTGATAATCCTCTGACTAAAAGCCTCATTTTGTATTTCTCGACACTTCCATCAACTACATGTATTTCTACCTCTTACAGAGTTTTTCAAGCCCAGACAGGCCTTTTATGGCCTACTGCAATGTCCCTGGGAATATCAACTAGAACAACTGGATCAAATATATCAATGAATATCTCCCTCTAGACTTCTAAAGAGGAAGAAAGTATTGTCTCTCTTTCTCAATTAGTTTGAATCCTTCTAAGTCAAGTGACTCCCTTTGAATTCTGAAGGATAAGCATCTTCCTTTGATGTTAAACTGCCTGGAACAAGAAAACAAATGAAAGGAAACAAGACAAGAATATCAAATAAAGGAGATTCATGAGTACATCTCTAGAATCAAAACATTTGTTGTCACATCTACGACACCTACTTGTAATGTAGCAACCTTAGAAATGTAGGTTATAGGCATCATAATTTAAAAAAATCAAACCTAGAGTCTTTACTTACAGTGTGTTATTCTTCTGAATGCATTGAGATCCCTATGGGCCCATGAGTGCACCAAGGGTTCCTTCTTCCTGTAGGTACCCTTATGAGATTCAAATAATATATATACAAGTGCATACCTGAGAGTGAACACCAATGGATATTCTACTTGTTTGTCAGTGTCATGATGAGAAATGGCATTCCTAGCTTGTTTTCCTTGTATCCACTTGTACGATACAAGTCTCTGACGAAGTTTGAATAAAACTTTACTGCTGTAACTAATATGAGAGTATCACATATTAGAAATTCTTCCTTTCTGTTGGTGATCCAACTTGCTATAATTGTTTTAGCTTATGAAGGTCATGTCCATTGTTGACATTCAACAAAATTTCAAACACATTGTTGTAGTTGTCCTTGTAGCACATGCTGCTACTCAAAACTATTACCACTTGACTTCAAATATGTAATTTAGGGATTCCTAAATTCGTAGACGACACAATTTGAAATGATGAAATTTCTTTGTTTCCTTTAAACTGTAAACATTATCTTCTTAATGTAGATTCCAAGGTTGGTCAATATTGGTTGTCATTATGACCATTATGATTGATAAAAAGTTGACCATTATTGTCCTTAAATTATAAGTACCAACCAGTACAAGTTTCCAAAAACATAGTTTTGTCAATGGCTCACAATCTAGTCTGTAATTTGATGACAAGATCGAAATATATATGTGTTAAGAGATGAATAATACCAATCAATATTATTAGCGATCTGTGGTACTTGTGGTATTCAACGTTAGCCCTTATACTTCCCTTCAATTTGCCTTTATAACTGATTCAATTTTTCCCTTCATCACAGTTTTGGATCTATTGAATTTGAGCCTCATAACAGGCCCTAAAACTGCCCTTATCTTTGCCTCAAAAACTGCCTTAATGATTGACAAAGTTTGTTGAACTGTGGTTGACTTTAATGATGAATAATGGATGAGTGTTAGGGTATTATTTTGTCCCTTTAAACCCTCCTCTCTCAGCACAATCCTTTTCCCACAACCCTTGGCCTACTACAAGAGGCTTACACATCGCTTAACATTCCACAGTCTGCCCAAAAAAAGGAGAACATTGCTCTTCTATTACCTTCAGAATGAAGTAATCCTTACATAGGACCTGTGGCAGCCTCAACATTTACTTCAGAAGGGTTCATCCATTTCCTCATTATGAATATGCTATTAGGGTGTTACTGTGATAGCCTTAGTGGGGCCTTTTCCTTGCTGCGGTCTTCATCTATGTTCCTCAATAGGGCTCGGTTAGGCCTGTGACCAGCCTCATCTTTCACCAAGGGTTTAAGAGGGGTTCGACCTCAATAATTACCACATAATTTTAAAGGGAGGTCTGGCCATATTCTCTTTACACTTATGATATATTTTTGGCAGCCCTTATCTTCAATTTTTATGTGCAATGATGTTCTTCAAGTTCGCTCTAATACCATGTTGAATTTTCAATGAGTTATGGCTCATGCATTTACTTTAAAAAAATTTGTTTAAATTTTACTTGAACCATAACTACTGCAGCAAACCAAGATCACAAGAAAAATAACAGGGTTCTCAAAGAGCTTCACACAGGGTTACCTGGTGGGTCCAACCTATACCCTGTACCCTTAACCATCTATGCTTAACCACAGGGATGTCCACATCTCTATCTCACTACGTCTCAAAGGAGAACCACACTCACTAGTGCTCAACCACTAGGATCACGTTCACCTATGCTCAGCCACAAGCACGTCCAACTCAACGGGTCTTCTTTGTCACCGCGTTACACAGGAGAATCATCTGGAGTATCACATCACCTCAACTCTCTGCATAGAGGAGGCCAATACATCATTTCATCTTTTTCTCAGAATGATACACCCAACTCATGGGATTTCCCACACGTACACATGTGCTCAACCATAGACACATCCAACTCAACACATCTTCTTTCTCACTGCATTACACTCACATAGGATAAAAGTAAACCCATCACATGGGCTCCTCACCCCACACATGGAACACAATGTTCCATCTTTGTCTCAGAGAGGAACCACACATCCAACTCATGGGAACACCCAACTCTTGGGCTTCCTCACCCCACATAGGGGAACACAACGTTCCTTCTCCGTCTCAAAGAGGAACCACACATGCAACTCATGGGCTTTCTCTTAGGTCGAATCACTTAGTCTGTGTCCTGGAGGATGTCTCACGCAGTTGTAATCATCAAGAAAGTGAACAGTGTGAAAGATCTTGCAGGTAATGCTTTTTCCCTCCTCAAGGTTTTTGTGACTTGCATATAATGAAATTCGTTGCCAACATTGCTTCGATTGTGTAAATGATAGTTTCAGTGAACAACAGCTCCTCTTTAATGCATTTCTTTTTCCCCACAGATTAGGGAGAAAACCAGTAGAAATAATCAAATCCCATAATAGCACAACAACTGGGTCTTTCGTCTTCCCAGATTGCTCACGCCTGGGTCCAAAAAAACAATTTGTCAACACCAGATCTTAAAGGTTACATCTGGTCACTTCAACAACCAACCTACAGGACCTTTACCTTTAATTTTTAGCGTTATTATATGATAATAAAGACCATATTATTGTTTTAAATTGTAGCTTTAGATTATATCTTAATTTCCTTTAAGACCAACAGGTTGAAGTTAAAATTTTAATGCAAGTGAGATTTTGTATGGTTAAATGGGCCAATAAAATCATTGCCTAGTAAGGCATTTTAATGAAGTTGAATGGCCCAGGACTCCAAATATAATATTATTTATGAAGTTTGGTTCTGCATCTTCAAAATGTTCTCATAGTAAACTCATTTCTTTATAATAGTAAGAGGCTGAGGAATATTGTAAATTTATGGATAATTGTTAGCCGATGTACTCAAGCATGCTATTTTATTACTGTATTGTAAATAATGTATTTCATGTGTATTATTGTTTTCAATATTTTATTTTTTTTACTTAATTGAAGAAGTAAAAAAATAAAGTAAAACTAAATTTTAGCAATCAACCATACTAACATTTTCTTTATGTTGACCATTCTTTTACTCTCTTTCTATATATATCAAATTCTAACATAATATGGAAAATGCATTTATGTTAAATCTGATTTCTAAGTACATAATATATATCAAATTCTAACATAATATGGAAAATGTATATATATGCTCAATTTGATTTGTAAGTACATAATATTTCTTAATGGTCCAATTATTCATTCAACTGCAAAAACCTCTTTTCCTTTCTTTAATAAGACTTATAAATCCCCATGGGAGGGGGAGTTTGAACCTAAAACATCTAGAATGGATTTGAGATATAAAAGAATTAAAGATACTTACAAAAGACATTGATTTGATCCATCATTACACACTAAAAAATACAACATTTTGCTACTTACTCATCAAAAGGAGAGGCAAATACAACATGTACACCAATCATGGGTGAAAATGAAATAGTTGTTAAAGAAAAAACAACTTCTGTGAAGCAATAATCATGGTTGTGATCTTATAAGCTCCTAATAGATTAAATAGACTATATATCATCTAATCCTCAATTTTAAACATTGATCAAATGCAATAAGAACCAAATGATTGGTTGATTGGTCTACCATGGATATTCCACTAAATAGTTCATCACAATACTTATAACAAAATATATTTACTATGAAGGTTAATTTCCTTTAGATCTCAGATTATTTAATTATTAGTTTTCTGCTTAAAATGCATAAAATAATTGAAATGTGAAAAATAGATAACATAAATAAATACTCACACACCATCCACAAATAAACACAAGATATACAATTGGAAAACCAATACAAGAGAAAACCTAGCTAGAAGGTGAGGCCATTATGCTCACTTTCCTTCAAATGCAAGTACAAAGAAAGAGGCAATCTTTGTGGAGTTGTCTTTGACACTGTGGCATGTATGGATTCTACAGAATCTCTCATTCTTTATTATGCTTTAAAAATAGCACTTTGAGGTTATGTGCTCAACTATGGAACAAATACAATGCTAAATAATGGAACCCCATCTCCACCAAGCGGCCTATTATTTAACATCACCCGATAACCATCTCGGAGTAGGGTTTTGACTTCCTCAACCCTCAATTGTGATCAGGTTTTTGACCTTCTAAAATATTCTTGAAAGTCCATATGTGGCTAGCCCCATATGTATGAGTAATGGGGGTTGACGTGGCATCTACTAGTACCATGGTGGTAAACATGACAGGTCAATTTGTGGGAGGCATAAATTTTACATATGAGCTTTGATTGACATGTTTTTTTCATTGTTGGAAAGGTGTTTATGTGTAGAGTAACATCAAGGGGTTCTAGCTAAAGAGGGGATAGTTTTGACCCAAAAATGTCATTTGATTCCTCAAAATGGAGTCAAAAAGTTTCAAACCCCAATTTTTCAAACTGAGACCTAATATTAAAATGACCCTACAAGATGATTCCTCAAATTTTTTCCACTTTAAAAACATTGAGATAAATGATAAATAATATAATGATCCAATTTGGATAATTGATGGCTTTAGTAGTGAAAATTACTATAGTATAAAACCTATGGAGGGTTCAAATCCCTCTCTCTCTCGTGTTGTTTCTTCAACAATCACATTTATTAGTCCTATCCAATACAAAAAAAAAAGAGAATAGCCTGGCTATATATGGTCGAGCTACAAGGATCCAGTTGGAGGAGAGTATTTTCATATACTCCTTTCCCACCAATATAGAACATGGATGTAATGAAATTGAATTGAGTTATCTTCCATATGGTTTGATCCTTTGTTTTAGTTAAGAGGAATCATGGAAAAGACATGTTTGAAATCACAATAAATTTCTTTCTCAAATCTTGTTTCACTTGCATAATCCCTTCACACATGCCATAAATGACCTACAAAGAAGAAAAATCCCATAATGAAACGGGAGGTGCTTAAGAAACTTCAGGAAGAGACATAATTCACCACATTGATTTCAATAGTTACACTATCCATATAATTTGAAAAAGTTGAAGGAGAATGAATCATATATTATGTTTAACATCGTTCATGCAAAGGTGGTACGTATTTTCTCAACTTTCTCAGGTCCAAACCATTAATGCCCCTTAGGGGTTTCAACAAGAGAGCATAGAAATCCAAAAAAACACATCATTTCCCCTCCAAATATAATTTCTCTAGTAAAAAAACACAGAAGGTGTTTACCTAATCTACTAGGTTCTTAAGTAGACCATACACTAACTTCAAGATGGTTTCTAACTAGAAAAATAAACACTTCAACTTGAGAGGTTGTATGGGCCCATGAAATTCATTGAGATAAGCTATATTGTTGAATGAAATTAAACAAGAAGAATTTAAACCAAGCACAAGCACTAATAGAGCGAATAAGATATAAGACAAATAAAATTCTCTTAATCAACACACTATATCAATGCTTTTCTCGCTTGATTGGGAAAGAAGAAAACTAAGCCTTCCTTTTTGTTTTGTTTTACTACTTCAGTTTATATTCTCTTAATTATAATTTTACACGAAGTGATGAGCAATCATGTGTATATATACCATATTATTGTTGGAACATAGGGTAAAGTGCAATGGTCTAACATTGATGATGCAATGTTTCATATATGATACACGATAAAAACCCATTGGATGTGAATGTAATCGAAAGATAGTAGTTTTGAGTCCTGATCATAGATTCAAACAGAATAGGACATTGTCTTTATCATATTGTTCTGTATATTGAAATGATTTGACTACGTAATTGGATTTTATTGAATTTTATTAATCTTAACATATGTTCCGAATATTGAAGTGATTTGACTATGTGATTGAATTTTATTAATCTTAACATCTGCCTTCTCAAATAACTCGAATCAATGTATAACTTATAGCAATAAAAGTAAAAATAAATGCCTCACAATAATCCCTTTTAATAGAATCATTTAGTGGAAGAAAAACATTGAGTGGTGATTATGGAGTTCACCAACCATCACAATAATACCTTTTAACAAAATCATTGAGTGGAAGAAAAACATT
>JASDQU010711973.1:46581-60350 GCA_032191745.1 Picea mariana | reverse complement strand
AGCATGGGGATCTGTAGGTTCACAGAAAGTTTTTCTTCCAACCTATACACTAGCACAAAAGGGGTTCTTCATGTTGAGGTATTTGTGTTATTTGATCAACCCACGAAGTGTATTTAATTTTTCTATACCAAGACCTCTTGTTTTCCCCTACAAAGAGTCAATCCTCTCTTTTCCTTAAATGATCCCCAACCTTTTTTGTACTGTGCACTGGGATCACAGTGATGGACCTGCGGAAAATTCTTTTTAGGATCCTACATCCACTTGTTAGTCCAAATGTTCTTTCTATGCATACGAATAACATATATTTCGCTATTTCTATCAGATCTACTCATATCACATCTCCCTTCTTCTATCTATGCCATAGTTTTCAGACTAGGACAAAATCTATCAAACATACCTAGATCCATTCTTTTGAAACACAAAAGTCCACTTATCTTACCTTTACTAGAGCACAAAGCTTTAAGATCTTACCTCTTTTCTTCAGATTAGAATTCTCTTCTTAGCACAGAACTTCAAAATTCAAGTAGAGTACTACGCTCTACAACAACATATCTACGAATAGAGATTTCTCTTTTCTTCAATTCCCAGCAATCACAGTTTCAAGTCTCGACAATAGAACCATTTGTTAGCATAGGGGCAGACCCAAGGTTCAACGCTACAACAATGCACCAAAAAACCCCTAACTACTGACCCTTTCGGCAACACTTGCAAAGTAGAAGAAGTCTCACCCGAGGTAGAGGCAGTGGAGGTTGCAGGACTCAAGTGTCTGCAGCCTAGCTGGGACACAAATTTGTAATTACAACACTTAACAGAGCACTTAGAAGTCAACATTCATTAGTCTTTAACCCTTATTCACATCGCAGGTTAAAACCCTAATTACAGAACAACTCAGTATTAATCAAGATCCAAGCATATCTAATCGTTCATCACATAGCATCACAGCATATCTAGCATTCAGTCACATAATAAGCACCTAGCATTCATAGATCTATCTATCATACATCAAGAACAGTGCACTAAGCAAATAGATACGTAAAAACATAAAAAAAATAGCACAAAGCACCATAACACAGGATATACGTGGTTCACCCCAGTGTGGGGCTACCTCCTCCAACTCTTCTTCTCTTCTTATTAGTCTTCTCGCAATATTCTTGCATGGAAAGAGCCACAAACCAACTCTGCATAGGACAGAAGATATGTGTGCACCTCGCCAGATCCTCCTTCCTTGAGTTAGGTCACATCACAAATCCTTTTACAATCTATCCACACAAAACCTTACACAATCTGTTACAATCACTTGCACTTAGCTCTACAAGTCTTACACATTATGCACAAAGCGTTTACAACTATTCGCACTTAGCAAAGAGTACTAATTCTTACATCACTTGGATATATATTTATATATTACAAATGGGGTCTAAACATGGGTAAACGCATGGACCTACATCCCATACCTGTTACATAAACCCTAAACCCAAAAATCATGCAAAAGGGGGGAGGATCCCACGATCTTTGCTTCGCCTGGGTGCTACGTCTTCGACCAGCATGTCAAAGTCCCAAAAATGGTCAAAAACGACCAAGGTTCTTCAAAACTTGGTCGAGGGCCAACATATTCCAATTTGCACTGCTTTGAACCGATTCAAAATCTCAAAATCTGTAATCAGATGTTCAACCAGGGTTTCTCCTTTTAGGTTTTCCTCTAGGCTTTCAAACCTGGAATGATCCATTCTGCATTAAGTGGGGTGAGTGTTGTATTCTTCCTGATCATATAGTTTTCCTTTGTCATCCCAAAATGGTGAGACTCGATGCACTCCATGCTCCTCAGAGCACGATCTCTCTCACCAAGACCTTCTCTTTCCTCGGCCCGAAGAGCTGAACCACTCTTCTATTTCCCTTTCGGGAAATATGCACCCCACAGTTTCTCTCGCTGCGACCCTCTCTTCTTCCCTTCGGAGGATCGGTGCTCGTGCCTTTGTGAGTGCTCGTTTGATCGTGGGACTCTCGAATCCCCGAGACCCAATGGCTAGTCAACTCGTTGACTTCCTCCCATCGAGATTTTTTCTCTATCGTGGCTTTGCGCTATCGCGACTTCCCTACTCGCGATGCCAAACGCTTGGCTCTCCGACTCCCGAGCCCTGATGTGTCGAACGCCGGTGCAATCCCCGTCGCACTTCGGTGACTCGCCACCTCGCGCCTTCGCTACTCGCAAACTTAAATGCTGACTTTTCCGTCTTCCGAGTCCCGATGTGACGAGGCTCTGAGATTCTCCTGTCGCGCTTTCACTACCTCGCACCTCGCAACTTGAACCTTCAAATATTTGGGCTTTTAATTTGTGAGCCCTGAACTCGCAAGATCTCCAATCTCTGCCACCTGTATCCCACTGATCTGTGGTCCCACATGGCTTACATCACCGTCGGGATATCGTACCTCGCGCCCTCGTGACTTCCCTCGCCGAATCTTCGATGCTTTTTTTTCACGAGATCCCGAGTAGTGATCTCACAACTAATACAATGGTCCCGGCCGACTTGTATCAATGCTTTGCTGCTCCTGATATTAGAATTTCTCCATGCCTACACCGTAAATTCCTCACACATTCACAAGATCCAATGGCCCTTAGATTCTCGTGACTTCTCCTCAGAGAATTCTGACTGTCCGTTCTTCCAGACAAAATCCCCGAAATGAAGAGATGCTCCTCCATAGAACTCATCACCCTAAACGCAAAGTTTCAGCACCTGCTCAGATGCTTCGATGCACAACCTCTTTGTGAAATCCTTTGACGAATTCAAAGGCCTACTCCTCCTGAGATTATTCTCAACTTCTCATGTCCCTTTGAGAACTTCTTGCGTGTACTCCTTGCGGCAAATATTCAACCTTATCTAAGTGTCGAAGTCTTTCGACCCTGCGCACTCCTGCAGCAGCAGTCTTTCAATAGTTTGCTCAGAATCGAAATTCTGAGACTTCACTTGGCCTGCGCACTCCTTGCACGGCACTGTGCCTATCTGCAATCTCGAGGAAATGAGAACAAAAGCTTTCTCTAAGTGAACCCTTCTGTCAACGCACTCCTTGCGGACAAATTCAACTGCACTCCTTGCAGGAATCTTTTGGCTCACTTAGAGAAACAATTGAAACTCATTCTATCTCCCTCTCAGACTTCAATTGAAACATGAAATCACATGCACAACATATATAAAGTAAATGTATAACAGGAAAGAAAACATTCAAGAGCATAACCTCAATACACAGAGAGTAGACACATAACCATGGAATTGAATCAAAGCTTCCTTCTATTAATTCAATATCTGTACATGGGTGTTCTTTACACAGCTCTCTGCTCTGCTCTTCTCTCGGAATGCTTGATAATATTACAATTATACTATGAGGGTGTCTTTATCCATTTTCCCTCTCGAGTTATAAACTATCAAATCTAGAATTAAATGTTCTATCTACTTTGCATTAACTATCTTAAATGCCTCATCTACCTAAGGACGAGAGCTATCTGCTCAAGGTCCATTTACAATACAAGTGCGTCGTCTCTTAAATGAACCATTTAAGATCATGCAAAAATTTCAAAGTATTTCAAAATGTGTGCTGGCTTGTCCAGCTGGCTTACGCTTGATGTGTTGGCTCGCTTGATTGTGCTGGTGATGCTCCTGCATCATACTCCTCGGCTTGAAAATTTTCATGGGCTCCTGTCCATGAGCTCCTGCACCTTCTGTCCATGCTTTTGGATCTCTTCTTCATTTTCCCAGCTAGCATCTTCCACTGGGTGATTCTTCCACTTGACCAGATACTCGAAATACTGCCTTCGCTTGGTCTTCTTTCCCACTCGCTTGTCTAGTATGCACTCCATCTGCAGTCTCTCTGCAAATGGCATCTTTTTCGTCCACTCAATCACTGGTTCCTCAGTTCCAGCCTCTGCTTCTCCAGCCTTGTATGGGTAGAAATCCAAAACATTAAATATCGGAGATATCCCGATGCCATCCGGCAACTCAATTTCATAAGCATTTTCTCTGAACTTCTTCAGGACCTTCCATGGCCTGATTTTCTTCATTTTCAGCTTATTGTATGTTCCCCTTAGGAACCTTTCCTTCCTTAAGTGCACTAAAATCATATCACCAACTTCAAACTGAAGTTGTCTTCTGTGCTGATCTGCTCTGCGCTTATATTCCTGATTTGAATCTATCAGTCACTGCTTCACCTTGCTGTGAAGTTCCCTCATCGCCTCAGAGAATTCTTCTGCACTAGCACTGCTAGTAGCAGTCTGTTCTGAATCCCCCAGTTCAGAAACTCCCCTCGGCTGCATCCCATATACAACTTGAAATGGACTCTTTCCTGTTCTCCTGTTCACTAAGTCGTTGTATGCAAACTCTGCCTGCGACAACACATTGTCCCAGCTGCTATGGTGCTTTGTCACCAAGCTTCTCAGTAAATCTCCCAGACTTTTGTTTACAACTTCTGTCTATCCGTCTGTCTGAGGATGATAACCAGAACTAAACGCAAAGTTAGTTCCTAGATTCTTCCATAGCATCCTCCAAAAATTCCCTATGAATTTTGTGTCTCTGTCCGAAACTATGCTTTTCGACAATCCATGAAGTCGAATGACCTCCTTGAAAAACAAATTCGCGATGTGAGTCACATCACTGGTCTTCTGGCATGGGATAAAATGTGCCATCTTAGAAAACCTGTCTACCACCACAAAGACGGAATCAACTCTTTTCTGCGTCCTCGGAAAACCCAATACAAAGTCCATGTTGATCGCCTCCCATGGCCTCTCTGGTATGGGCAATGGTTGATAAAGACCTGCATTATGTTTCCTGCCCTTCGAATGCTGACAAATTCGACACCTGTCAACAAAACTCTTGACCTCTACTCGCATTCTTGGCCAAAATTATGATTCACTCAGCTTTGCGAATGTCTTGTCATGGCCAAAATGTCCTGCCAATCCACCACTGTGTTTTTCCTTCAACAAGTTCTCCCTCATGGAGCAATTTGGAATACACAGTTGATTGCCTCTGAACAACAATCCCTCCTGGATCATATATTCTATCCACGGGCTTCTGTCTCTGAGAACTGGATTCTCAGCTGCTTCATATACTTCTCCAAAATCTGCATCTCCTACATACATGTCCCTCAGATTTTCAAAACCCAATGTTTTGACTCGGAATTCCTGCTCAAAGCATCAGCCACTTTGTTAGTAGTTCCTGAAATGTGTTTGATCACAAACATGAAATTTTTCATATACTCTACCCATTTTGCATGCTTCTGATTCAACTTCTCCTGTTGACTCACAAACTACAATGCATGATTATCATTGTACAATACAAATTCTTTCGGGATCAAGTAATGCCTCCACTTCTTCAACGCCTGTATGATAGCATAAAATTCTTTATCATACGTGGAGTACTTCAGTTTTTCTTCATCCAACTTCTCACTAAAATATGCAACTGGCCTGTCTTCCTGACTCAAGACTGCTCCTATGGCATATCTTCTAGCATCACATTTCACTTGAAATGTCTTCATGAAATCCGGCAACACCAACACTGGTCGTTCTGTTATCTTCCGCTTCAACAGATTGAAGCTCTTCTCATCCTCTGTTGTCCAATGAAAAGACTTATGTCGCTTCTTCACTGTGTTCATCATTGCTGCGCTAATTCCACTAAAATTCCTAATGAACTTCCGGTAGAAACTAGCTAAACCATGGAAACTCCTCACCTCGAAAACATTTCTCGGTGATGGCCAATTCTTGATCACTTCCACCTTACTCGGATCCATTTTCAACTCGTTCGCTAAAATAACAAAACCCAAATAAATGAGTTGTGTCTTCATAAATGAGGACTTCTTCATGTTAATCAACAGCTTCTCTTGCTGTAGCTTTCTCATCACAATAGCCAATTTCTTCAAGTGTTCAGCTTTGGTCTTACTGAAAATTAGTATGTCATCCAAGTATACGACAACAAACTTTCTGATGAATTCCCTCAGGACTTCATTCATCAGCCTCATGAATGTGCTCAGTGCATTCGTCAAACCAAACGGCATGACCATCCATTCGTACAAACCTTCATTTGTCTTGAATGATGACTTCCATTCATCACCTTCTCTCATGCAAATCTGGTGATATCCGCTCTTCAGATCAATCTTTGAAAAATAGTTTTCCCCACTCAGGCAATCCATCAGATCATCCATTCTCGGCAGTGGAAACCTGTACTTGATGGTTATCTTGTTTATCGCTCTGGAGTCCGTGCACATTCTCCAACCTCCATCTTTCTTTGGACTTAGTACTGTCAGAACAGCACACGGACTCAGGCTTTCTCTGACCAATCCTTTGTCCAACAAATCTTGTACCTGATTCTTGACCTTCTCATTTTTCTGTGGCGTCAATCTATATGCAGCTTTTTTCAGCAAACTCGCTCCTGGTATGAGGTCTATGTGGTGACTCACACTTCTCATCGGTGGCAACGAATGAGGTAATTCATCCACGATGATGTCAGCAAACTCTTCCAGCAGTTCCTGAATCTCATCTGGTAAGTCATCCACTCTTGTGCTAGTCAGAAGAATCCTCGGCTTCCTTACCACAAAGAATTGTGGATCTTCTTTCTTCTCCATCTCTATAAGAAGTTCCTTTCCACTCATGAGAAGTATTGTGTTGCTTACTTCTGATTTCACTTCCTTATCCTTTATCGGAAGCAACCTGTGTGTCCTCCCATCCTTCTTTAAAGTATATGTGTTCATCCTCCCATCATGAACCATATTTTGGTCATATTGCCATGGTCTACCCAGTAACAAATGACATACATCCATGGGAATGACATCACACAAGACCTTATCATTATATCCCCCTATCTTGAATTCAACCAAACATTGTTTAGTGACACTCACCTGATGTCCCTTCTGTAGCCACGAGACCTTATAGGGACTCGGGTGATCAGTTGTCTCCAGCTCCAACGTTTCTACCATCTCGGTCGAAACAAGATTATATGTGCTACCATTGTCAACAATAACCTTACATTTCCAATCCTTGGTTTTGCAAGTTGTTATGAATAGTCTGGTCCTCTGAGTTGAGTCCTCCACCTCCTTCCCGGGTGTTAAGAGAACTTTACGCATCATTAGAGACCTTCCACCTTCGGTGTCTTCATTCTCAACATCACGCCTCTGCGCTTCAGCGATGTGAGCTTCTCCACTATCCTTCTTCTTCTCTGGACACTCGAATGACTTGTGCCCATTTTTTCCACATGTGAAGCATGTGATTACTCCACCTCTTCCTCTTCCTCTACCTATGGTACGAGGAAAAGTATTGCCATCAGCATATCCTCCACTCTGCTATGTATGCTACCCTCTTTGTTTAACATGTGGTTGTCCTCGCTGTGAGTTTCCACCCCTCTCAATCTTACCCTAAGGTTTCTTCCATTCCTCCTTGGGCTTCTGGTATTTCTCCTGGGCGACTGCCTTGCCTCTGGGCTGGCTTCTGCCTTGCCCTCGCTGACCTTGCTTACGGCTCAGCTTCTCTTTGGATTTTAGAGCCATCTGATAAGCATTCTCCACCGTCTTGATGGTAACCATGCTTAATTCATCCTGAATGTTGTATCTCAGACCATTCAGGTACCTAGCCACCTTCTCATCATCACTCTCCTGATGACCTACTCTGATGTTTAGTCGATAGAATTCCTCAGTGTATTCTTTCACCGTCATCAGTTTCTGTCTCAGGTTCTACATTCTCCTAAACAGATTAATTTGGTAGTCTCTTGGGATGAATTTTGCCTTCATCTTTGCAATCATTCGATCCCATCTTTTGATCTTTTGCTTGCCTTTACAGCATCTGTCTGCTTGAAGCTCATCCCACCATAATGCTGCATGTCCCTTCAATCGGGTGACAACATGTCTGACATTTTTATCCTCTTCGATATCCTCATAGTCGAAGTAGGTGTCAAGAGCTCTAATCTATTCTAGAAGCTCTTCTGCATCCAGATTCCCCTCATAGACTGGAATGTCCATCTTCTCCTTCGCACCCATCCTAGCGATAGCTTTAATCAATCGCTCAATTGACGCATCTTTGGCTGCAAATTCTCCTTGTTGTTCAGCTTCAACTTCGCCTTCGGAGTCACTTAGATCTCCAGCACTGGTTGTGCGTCTCTGCACTGCTTCCATATCTTCTAATCTCGCTCGGAGATCATGTATCTACCTTTCCATTTATGGATTCTGGGCTTGTCTCCCTCTGCCTCTCTGGTTTCCCCTATCCTCCGGATCGGGTGATTGCCTTTCTCTCCTTGGAGGCATGGTGAAATTTTCCTTTCTTCTCTCTACTACAGAAAATAGAGAAATCTTTCTCGCTCTGATACCACTTGATGTGTATCAGAGTGCTTTCCTTTTCTGCCTCTCTTCCTGCCTGAAATATACAAGAAAGAACTAGCTTGGATACCACTTGATGCACTCCGTGCTCCTCAGAGCACAATCTCTCTCACCAGGACCTTCTTTTTCCTTGGCCAGAAGAGCTGAACCACTCTTCTATTTCCCTTTCAGGAAATATACACCCCATAGTTTCTCTCGCTGCGACCCTCTCTTCTTCCCTTTGGAGGATCGGCGCTCATGCCTTCGCGAGTGCTCGTTTGATCATGGGACTCTCGAATCCCCGAGACCCGATGGCTATTCAACTCACTGACTTCCTCCCGTCGGGACTTTTTCTTTATCGCGGCTTCACGCTATCGCGACTTCGCTACCCACAATACCAAATGCTTGGCTCTCCGACTCCCGAGCTCCGATGTGCCGAACGCTGATGCAATCCCTGTCACACTTCGACGACTTGCCACCTCATGCCTTCGCTACTCGTGAACTTAACTACTAACTTTTCTGTCTTCCAAGTCCCGATGTGACAAGACTCCGAGATTCTCCTATCGCGCTTTCGCTACCTCGCACCTCGCGACTTGAACCTTCAAATATTTGGGCTTTTAATTTGTGAGCCCCGAACTCGCGAGATATCCAATCTCTGCCACCTATATCCCACTGATCTGTGGTCCCACACGGATTACGTCACCATTGGGATATCGTACCTCACACCCTCATGACTTCCCTCGCCAAATCTTTGACACTTTTTTTTCACGAGATCCCGAGTAGCGATCTCACAACTAATACAACGGCCCCGGCCAACTTGTATCAATGCTTTGCCCCTCATGAGCTTAGAATTTCTCTGCGCCTACACCGTAACTTCCTCGCACCTCCTCAAGATCCAACGGCCCTCAGATTCTTGCAACTTCTCCTCGGAGAATTCTGACTGTCCATTCTTCCCGACGAAATCCCCGAAATGACGAGACACTCCTCCACGGAACTCGTCACCCTACACGCAAAGTTTCAGCACCTACTCGGACGCTTCAATGCACAACCTCTTTGTGAAATCCTTCGACGAATTCGAAGGCATACTCCTCCTGAGATTATTCTCAACTTCTCATGTCCCTTTGATAACTTTTTGCGTGCACTTCTTGCGGCAAATCTTCAACCTTATCTAAGTGTTGAAGTCTTTCGACCCTGCGCACTCCTGCAGCAGTAGTCTTTCAATAGTTTGCTCAGAATCGCAATTCTGAGACTTCACTTGGCTTGCACACTCCTTGCATGGCACTGTGCGTATCTTCACTCTTGAGGAAATGAGAACAAAAGATTTCTCTAAGTGAACCCTTCTGTCAATGCACTCCTTGCAGACAAATTCAACTGCACTCCTTGCAGGAATCTTCTGGCTCACTTAGAGAAACAATTGAAACTCATGCTATCTCCCTCTCAGACTTCAATTGAAACATGAAATCACATGCACAACATATATAAAGTAAATGCATAACAGGAAAGAAAACATTCAAGAGAATAACCTCAATACACAGAGAGTAGACACATAACCATGGAATTGAATCAAAGCTTCCTTCTATTAATTCAATATCTGTACATGGGTGTTCTTTACACAACTCTCTGCTTTTCTCTTCTCTCTAAATGCTTGATAATAATACAATTATACTATGAGGGTGTCTATATCCGTTTTCCCTCTCGAGTTCTAAACTATCAAATCTAGAATTAAATGTTCTATCTACTTTGCATTAACTATCTTAAATGCCTCATCTACCTAAGGACGAGAGCTATCTGCTCAAGGTCCATTTACAATACAAGTGTGCCATCTCTTAAATGAACCATTTAAGATCACGCAACAAATTCAAAGTATTTCAAAATGTGTGCTGGCTTGTTCAGTTGGCTTCCGCTTGATGTGATGGCTCGCTTGATTGTGCTGGAGATGCTCCTGCATCAAGAGGCCTTTAATAAACAATTCTTCAAACATATCCTTGAATTCTTAAACACTTTGCTCCATCTATGTGGCCTTGGTTTGGACTGATTTCAACATGTTATGTTTAGAAAAAACCCTCTTGTCCTAGATGATCAATGTAGTTCTATATTTAACTCCAATGGTCTGAATTTCTGCAGTAGGGATGGATTTTAGCAGGTTTATGGAATTTTGGGCTTCTGATTGTTTCTTTGCTAAAGTCTTATTCACAACAATGCACATGCTTCTGGTTGTGATGGCCATGTTGTCTTTATCATTGATCAAGTCTAAATACACTTTGAACTTGGCAATGTCAGTAGCTATAGAAACCCAGATGATATGCTTGGCTCCCTGCAATAGTCCTCTGCTTCTTAATCTTATTTTCAACTTGTCCATATTTTCCTGTAGGTCTTGATTCTACTTTTGAAATCTAGTTGCAACACCTTGGCTTTGTACTCCAATGCATCTTGTCTAAATGCTTATTTTTCCTGTTCTAGAGCAACCTGTTCTGTTGTTTGTGGATGCTTTGTGGCAAACATTTTCATACTTTTCTTGAAGCTTTGAATCATCTTGTTCTTCTCATCTAATGAGGATTTCACCCCTTTGGGGCCTTCATATTAAAACCTCTTGACCTGAGTCTGCCAAGCTCTGTTGGATGCCTTTTCTTCCCTCAACCTCCCTTCCAATTATATTACATAATATGACAACTTGGAATTCTTTAAGCTCAAACTCCGATAGTCAGAATACAACATGTCACTGGTGTTCCTATGGAATTTGACTTTGTCTAGAGCGTTGATGTTGTCATATATTATCTTGATCTCAGATACTTTTCCTTCATCTTCAAACACAATGTTAAAAGTCCTCTTTTAAATGTCCCTTACTATGAACAGTGAATATTTATGCTGAGATATATTTTCCACTTCAGGGACTAACTCCCTCATCTCACTCATAGCCATGTTTCCTTTCTCAACATATTGTTTTTCCAAGTCTTCCCTGGATTGATAAGATGCCCCTGATGTTTTATCAAAAATATACTTTTTGTTGCTTAAGGTTCTTGAGTTGCCTTCACTTTAGAGCATGCTTCCCTTTTCAACCTCTACAGTGCTAGTACCACTCTCCATCATATCCATATTCACTTGTTCTTTAGGCTCTACCTCTTTTAAATCCACTATATGTGGAGACTATGTAATCTTCAAATTAATAGGGGAAGTCTACTGATCAGTGGTTCCCATGGCCTATGCACTGCTTCTCTTGTTGTAAACACTTACCTTGGGAACTTTGAATAATAGTTTCTGAGGAGACTGTTGTGTTTGTCTTTGTTTCAGGGTTGCCTCCACTTACTTTGTTTGAGTTGGTTGCAATATTGTTTCCATATCAACACAGACTTCTAGATTTTCCAATTTATCAAAACCCTCAACATGTTCATGCTCATAAGGGGCCTATTTGTTCATCAGTATTCTATTGGGTATGATTTGATGTGGATAATATGCTCCTTGTTGTAGTTGTGAAAAACCAAACTCTTTGAGATTTACTTGAGTCTGAGATAAGCATGATCTAATTTTGACAATTAAGGGTTCAATTATAAAAGGGAATTTGAGGTTGGAGACTTTGTGCAATTTCAGGAAATGCTTTGTCTCATATAAGACTATGAGGTCGGAAAAATAAGCAACATGTAAGGGGATTCATGACAACCATAAACCCCGATTACTATTGAATGCATGAATAATAGATTTGTTTTCTGGATTTGGCTTCAGATAGCTCCTCATATCATCCAAAACTCTGGGTAGGTTGGTGTTCAAAACCAACCTATAATCCATGGACATGACTTTGTTGATGAAGATGAGAAATATGATCCTTTTACACTCACTTGATATAAATGTTTCTTCAGGGAATTCTCTCTTCTTTGTCTCCAGGAAAATCTTCAGCAAATAAGTGTAATATCTAAAATTCCTTAGAGAATAAAAGTTCACTAGCTGATTATGAATATTATTAGCTATGAATTTATCAAAGCTGACGCGGAATGAAAGACCATACTCTCACTGAAAAAATGTCAACAGGAAACCCAACATGAATTCAACCACATGTCTGTCATTATCTAGACCTAAAATATGACTCAACAGGGAAAAACCCCATTGGACCTCAATGACCATTATACTCACATTCATTGGCAAAGACAGACTCTCTGAAAAATGTTTTGGTTTGACAATTGTTTGTAAAAACAGATCTCTGACTTATGATGGAAATTCTTTGTAGATCCTAATTAGATTTTCTTCATCGAAAGGTTCAGACACTGAAGAGAAAGACTCTGGAATACCGAGGGCCTCATGAATTCATAGACACTCTACCCTACACACGACCTCAGACCCATGTTTATTTAAGATGACTTTCTCTTCATGTGAATAACGCTCTGCACACCAACCTATGAATTCTAGAAAAGGGAAAGTGACCTCCACGACATAAGGGACTATGGTGGCTTGGAATTATTTAAGGAATGTCATATGCTTCCCAACATTATCAAAAAGATTGCTTTTGGACACAGAGATGGGAGAAATGGTGATTTCAGTGTTGAAAACATCTGAACCTCGGTCAATTAGGGATTCTTCATTTGACACAAGGTCTTTCTTTGTTATTTAAGTTATGATAGGGTCCATGGAGACGATGATAAGTACCTGGAAATGATGGCGTGAACTTGGCATAATTTTGAGCTACAGTTGAATGAGGGCGGTCGCGCCAAATTTCAAATGTTCCAGTATTTTGAAAAATAATAAAATAAAAACAAATGTCCTTTATATACTTGTCCAATTTTGGGGGTGCGAAGAAATGTTTTGGGGCAACCTATTTATTGCCCCGAAATGAACCCATTGGCACCATGTGGTCCTGACCAAAAATAATGGTTTAGTTTTTGACCCACTTTCGGGAGTTATCCCTCACGCAACTCCTCCCCCCAAAATGATCCTCGACCGTCGATCTCGTTAGTTCGCGATCTGCAATGTATCGGGCCCCATCACCTTATCACCCCACCATATTTATATTCCTCTTTTCATATTTAACCCCATCCTCTAATTGTTCAAGCCTCCAAATTGATCTAGTGCCTTGCTAAGTCCAGAATTCTCGATTTCTCACAAAAATTTTACTGGTGATAACAGTATTAAGTTACATTCCCCATCAAAAGGGTGAATATCATGGTTTATCAAAACCACGGTATCGAAAACGTTGATTACATGGAAAAGGTAAATGGCCACCAAGATCCACCCAGATCACTACATTATAATTTCTCTCAATATAGCTTCTTCTCTTTACTTCACTTCAGGAAATATTAATTGGGTTTTCCTTCCAATGTTCCCTTTTCTATGATCTGATTAGATCATTTTGATGTCATTACATGCCTTTGTACCACTCTCACCCGTTATGAGTTTTCAAATTTAAATGCATTAATTACATGGTGAAAGGTTGGTGAATTCACTGTATAAACATAATTCACACA